>PVIJ01003149.1:0-14143 GCA_004024925.1 Scalopus aquaticus
TCCTGTTATAAGTGAAACCATTCGATATTTTTCTCTTTCTTTCTGGCTTATTTCACTGAGTATGATTCCCTCTAATTCCATCCATGTCCCTGCAAATTGCATGTGTTTATCTTCTTTCCATGCTGAATAGTACTCCATTGTGTATATGTACCACATCTTCTGGCACCATTTGTAATCAAACCTACGAGCAGGTTCATTTTGGCCCAAGGCTTCTCTGAGGCTCCGGTGCCGTCCTGAACAGGCAGGCATGTTGGGACATATCCCAGAAACACACTGACTCAGAATCCCGAGTTTAGAGGTCTCTGCAGATCTCTAGCTGTGTGGAGGCCCCAGAGTCACAGTCTGAGCCCCCCTCGCCTCAGCTTTCTCACTGTCGAGAGGAGGGTCGGCGTAGCAACTATGTCATGAGCTAGTGATGCACATTAGTTGAGGTAATACATAAAATTTAAGACTTCACACATTTTTCTTGAGACCTCAGAAAAACAGCTCTTCAGCACTATGCCTTTGGGGACCGGGCAGATTCCCTTTGGAGCCACACATTTCCTGAAATTCAGCAGGGACGCTGGCGAAGGCAGGAGAGGTGCACACAGGTCACAGGCTGCCTGCTCGTGGGCCTCTCCCGTGGGCACTTGAAAAACAGGTTGCTGAGTTTTGTGACATATTTCCACTGAAAGCACAGGTGACTGGGGAATAGATGCTCTTTAATGTGCACACCCCTCATAGCCCCACACACAGCCCTCTCCTGGACCTGCCCGCTCCTGCACACAAGCACTGAAGACACACACCAGGCAGTGGCGGCTGGTGGACGAGCTGCTCTGTCTTTGCAAAGGGCTTGGGCTGCTCTGACTCTAGAGGACTGGCTGACAGCCGCTCTCTAGTGGACCCAGGCACACAGCCCCCATTATCACTCCTGATGGGCATCACAGTGAGGTAGGGCCTGGGACACATGCACAGAGATGTGTCCCCAGAAGCCTGACAGGCCGCAAGGAGCACTGCAGCGAGCTCCCTGCACAGTTTCCTTCCAAACATAGCTCTCCTGCAGCCACATTCACATTCACTTCCTGGCAACACTTTCTTCCATTCATATAAAGGATTTGCCTCCTGTTCCTCCTCCTTTGGACCAAAATCCTTGAGTTTTAATTAAATAGTGCTTGGACACACTGGCGCTTGTCACCAAGAAGGCCACAATGAAGCCCAAGCCCACGGGCGCTGGGCTTCCCAGCTTCAAAGTTGTAGAAAAGAGGATTTTTCTGTGGGTTTGCTGTGAGCCCAAGCATGACCCTGGGCCCTTGAGCAACTGGGGCTAAAGCACTTACCCCTGAGCGCAGTCCCTGATGGATGTCGCTGGGACAGCAGCTCTACAAACATGTGCGTTGGCGTGGGCACTGCCAGCCTCCCCTAGGGCATCTGGACAACACAGACAATAACCATGGTGATCAAGGTGCATCACGAGTGTCGGAGAGGGTCAGACTCCCGCATTCTGCATGAAATGAAAAGGTGGCAGGGGTTAGAGGGGAGACACTGAGACACCCTGAGTGAATCCAGGCCGAGCCATGGGAACACTGGGTCATCTCAAAACTGACTAACATCTGGGCAGCCGCCCGACCCTAGAGCAGCAGGCCGCTGAGATGGCTTTGCAATTTTGTGGCACTCTGTTTCCCAACTGACTTCCCCTTTCAGCTCAGCCCAAATAGCGTTCTCTGTCTATTCATTCTGGAATGAGTATAATCTGCAAGAGCAACCATAGCAGCAAAAAGTTCTTCAAAAAATACATCTTAATGATTGGCCTTGGAAGTGAGGGTGTATTTGACTGCAAGTGTCAGAAGACCTAATCATGGCTCATGGGGCTGGCATTGCGTGGCAAGGCTAGAGCCAATGCAGCTGGAGTCGGAGGCCATGGGCAGATTGGTGACCATCTCTGTGCAGCCCCCTTCCTTCCAGGAACTATTATGAACCAAGCTCAGTGGTCTGGAGGTCCCAGGCCCTACCTCAATTGCAGGAGATCCTCTCCAGCCCATCAACTCACTTCCAAATTCAGCAGGAAGTGTAGTGTACTTGCCCTTCAGAAAAGCAAGAGACTGGGTCTGCCTCCCACCAGCCCACAGGGCCCCACATGTCCACTTGTAGAAAAAACTTCCAGTGGGCCCCTGGCTCACACAGACCCCCACTGAGGAAGGCCACCATGGGCTTCATGCGCTGCTGTCACCACCTTGAAATCCTTATGCTTTTGAACAAGGAACCTCACATTTTCATTTTGCACTGAGCCCTGTAAACTGTATAGTCCACTCCAGCCAAGAGGATGGCATTTTTCTGACTAGTCTAATCAGAGCACCCCTTGGAGATGAGGAGGAACAGCCTCAATCAATCTGTTGAGAGTCAGGAATGGGTGTGCCCCTAGGAGGTGGCGTGCTGTTTCCTGGAAGGAAACTGGTGCTGAGTGACATGATAAATGCCACTAAAAGAGGGGGCCTATATCTAACTCTTGGATGTGAACCCTTTCTTGTGTGTTAGTCCACTTCAGCATATATCTATGAAGGAGTAATATATTTTATGCCAAATGGTTAGGTGTCAAGGTTACAACAGGATAACTTTTCAGATGTGTGTGAATACTAACCTTTGCACCCAAGTCTGTATTGCGTGGTCACTCAGGGAAATATGTTTTGAGCTGACGCAGACAGACGATGATGTATGTCCCAAGGAAGAAAGAACATTCTCTATTCTATTGTCAGGTGGCCCACACTGTGTAGAACAGTGCCCAGCATGCGGTAGGCTCTCAACAAATCACACAAAATGGCTGTGATGAAGAAACCTCTCAGAAATAACATTTTAGCTATACTTCTTTCCTGACTAGACCTCACCTCTGTAGATACACATTTTTGTACCAAATACAAAATTACGTAGACACCCGCCCCTGCCCCTCACATAGACCTCAGAGATTCAAAGCCGCGTCACCGGGAGGTATCTCTAGGGCGTAAAGATGCTCAGTGAGGCTTCCCAGAACCCCATCTGTCAGCACAGCAATGTCTAGTGGAACAGAAGTTTCATGAGACACTCGAAACAAACATGGTCAAGGTCATGAGAAACCCTGACTTACTCCATCTTGGAGATTTGCAAATTGTTTTACCCTATCTAACAGTATAGACCTTCAGGGGGAAAAAAATCTGCCTAGTTTTATAGAACTGAACATTCCAAAGGTCTCTTTGCTCAGAGATATTGTGGGGTGATAATAGCCACCTTTGTTGGGCAGAACCGATATCCAGATCTTACTGCAATTTTCTAAAGACAAACCAAAGAATCCTACTTCACTGTCTGACTCACTCAGCTTTGGGAGAAGGTGGGGTGTGTAGCAGAGCCAGGTGTGTCCCTGACAGTCCTGAAAATCGTGCTAAATATTGTACAGACCACTTCCTGGAGTAGTTTAAAATATAGTGTGGCCTTACCACACACCAGCTGTCTGGTGTTGGCTGTGCCTGTGCTTGTATGGAGGATTCTGAAGTTTGTAGAAAGAGAATGAGGGGCTGGGGGGAAGGGAATCAGAAGGCACACAGCCACCAAGGAGGTCCTTGAACTGTCAAGTGTGTGAGTGTGGAACTGGGGTATCCCCTCCCCATGATGCTTCTGCAGTGTACTTGGCAACATGGCTTTAAAATCGGTGGTGCTGCAACACTGCACTGAGCCGCGAGCTCAGCACACCTGGCCCACCAGGACCGTGAGTGAAACCAACACGTGCCTGTCTGTGCTGTGTGAGGGCTTGGCCTCCCAGAGCACCACCCGCAGAGCTGCGCCCATCTCCTCCCAGTACCCACTGCTCAGTGCTATTTAGCCTACGGCTCACACCTCTTTTCCTCTGATTACAACTCATTAGGAAGTTGAAACAGGAGACAAAGCCCAGTCCTGCCCCTTTGCCCTACCTGGAGTCTCTCCCTCACCTGTGCCATGGAGAGGATGGTGCCATCTGACCTCAGTCAGGACTGTGGACTCAGTTGGTGAGACCCGGGCCTCAGAAGGGAGGGGCCCCGGCAAAGTGCGTGTTGGTTTCTAATCTTACCATTAGCTCGTCATTATGGTTAGGGCCTGGACAGGTGTTCCTGGAATTCTCTTATGCTCTTGCTCTTTCCGATTTTTCATTGCTTGTCAAAGCCCCCAGATGCTGATGCTTCCAGTAGAAGAATCATACAAAATACCCTCACACCTGCTTTTAAGTGTCATTTCATGGTCCGACCAGATTCAGCCCAGCACAGCCACCTCAACCAACACTGCCCCCAAATAGTCACTTTCCAGAACATTTAGTTACTCAGACAATCGATTCCAAAAACACAAACGGGAATACTCAGGCAAATTAGGACATTCATTTGCCACATTATAACCAAATCATGTGAAATGCAAAATAAGAGCATAAAAAATGGGCTCTGGATGACGGGGAGGCTTGCAGAATCACGTCGCTGTGTCTGGGCACCAGACCTCTGAGAAAATACATAATCCTGTTGATGCTCACCCAACACAGGTGTGCAGGGGCTGGTAACAATTCAGGGCATTTTATCACGGTGTGTCCTCCGGCTGGGCATCAGATGGGAAAAAGATTCTTGAAACAAAATTAAAGAGTTTTAGATGTAATTTTACCAGGCTGAACTAGGTTGCAGATTGATTTTCATGGAATCTAATAGAGAACAACACACACGTTGCCGATCTTATAGAAAATCCATCTACCACACGGCTTTTACTCACTCTGCTGTGCACTAGAAGTAATAAGAGACTAATATTTCACAATGCAACACGTTGCGTTCTGTAAACAGCCTTTCATTAGAAAGGTGCGGGGAAGACCCTGTTGGGGAGAGCTGGTCCGTCAGTTGTAAAACTGCTCTCAGAGCTGCTATGGGTCCCCTGCTGGAAGGGGAAGGCCTGGGCCAGAGTTGGGCCAACATGGGGCCTCTCAGGGAGTCATAAAGGGCCCCTCATCTCCTTCAGCTTCTTCTCTAGTCAGGACTCACCACACTCACTTTTCTAGCTATTGATCCTTTGTGTCTCTCATCCAAAGCAGCTGAACACTCATTCTCTTCTGTCCCTCATCCTTCCAAGCCAACCAGGACCAGAAGCGCAAATGAGAAGCCCACAGCTCTCCCTTGGCATAGAAGCACAGGCAGCCAGGGCTGCAGCCCTCTGTCCCACTTCCACACCCCTTCCCACTTCCCCTCCACACCTCCACTCACTACTGCCCGCCTCCTGGGTGACTGCTCTGTTTGTTCAGTACCCTCCCCGAGGGCAGGCAGTGCCCTGATTTCTCATTTGTTTTCTTATCACACGGTCTGATTCCATGACATGGAAACACCTTACCTGGCTGGCCAGCTCCCTGGTTTTCTCAGTGATGGGTTGTTCAGGCTGGTGCTCCTCAAGAGTAATCTCACAGAAGCCCTGAACACATGAAAGTTCGTATTTAAATTTCAGTCTCAGGGCATAGTCACACGCCCAGCACGGTGGCGCCCTGAGGACTGTCTGCACACCTCTCAGGACATCCGAGCAGCTTCACAGGGAGGCTGGGAGACCCAACAAAGGGGATGGGTGACCCTTCCCTGGACCAAACTTCAATCAGATATGAGGAAAGGCTGCATTGTTATGACAGCCAGGAGAAAAAAGATCTTCCAAAATTCCAAAATTCTGTTCCAATCCCACTAGGCCAGTGCCCACCTGCCCCACAAAGTGGTCTTGTCTGCAAACCGCAGGGTCTCCTCCCCGCTGGTGTTATCTTCATGCAGATTCCCTGCCGTCCCTCTCCCTTCATCCAAATTCAACAGGTTTTTCAGAGGAAAGAGGTCTCAGGGAAGCATCCTCGGTCCATTGCTGAACTGTAAGCACCATCCATTGGTACATTGGGAGTGGGGATCTTCAAATACAATGATGGGATTTCACGCTGCAGTAGGAGATGGATTCATGTTAGTGCTGACAGATCTGCATCCATTGCCAGAAAAACAAAATAACCCAGATCAAGGACTGAGCACCTTCTTAATCCATTTAAGTTCATTTGTCCCTGTCTCACATTTTTTTCATTTGCTCATTTATTCATTCAGTGAATGTTCATGTGGCCCTCTTCAAGGCCTGCATGATTCTCTGAGGAAAGTTAGCTAGAAGGCTCTTCTCTGGCTCTCCAGCAGCTAGTGTGACCTATTGAGTCCCAATAGATTGAACCACCTCAGTTCCCATGAGCAATGCTCACATTGTCTTGCCACTGAGGCAGAAGGGAGAATCTCTTCCTCCCCTTCCCTGTAAACTATACACACCAGGCAAAGACCATGTGGGTCAGTGACCTGATTATCACAGGAACGTACAAAAGTCTCATCTACCCCAACAGATGAAATCCCACCATTACAGCTTTATTCATTTATTTTTATCAATCCGTTCTTCTTATGCTATTTCAGTGAAAGAAATGGCAGTTTAATATGTCTGGTGGTTGTTTTACCAATGCTCCAGAACAGGGTTCTGAATGCACAGAAAGTTCCTCTGAAACTTGGCATTGGGGCCTTTAAAAAGGAAGCCCTAATAGAGATGGGCCTGGGAGGGGGAGAGGGAGAAGGGCATGTCATCCCAGGAGAGGAGTTAGCACAAAACAGGAGGAGGGAGATCCCAAGACACCAATCTGATGAAGTCAAGATCAGATGTCTTGAGCAACATTGGCTCAGTCATTCCAAAAATATTTTTGACCCCTTACTATGTGCCAGGTGGAGTTGCTGACCTTTGGGATACAGCCACAATTTTGAATGTGGATGGAACTCCTGCCTGTGAAGTCTGCACTCTATTCAGACACATGGACAGTAAAGCAAGTACTCCACTTAGTATTGAAGACTGTGATAACAACTAAACAGAAAATAAAGCCAAAACAGGGAGCTCTAGATGAGAGCAAAGTGAGTTCTCGATAAATCTTTCTGGAATAACAAATGATTGAATGAATGAATGATAGGTTGTCTCCACCTGAGTCCAAGAAGCCCAAACCTACCAGGTACCATACTGATCAGGAAAGACAACTGTGGACAGAGGGAGGCAAGAATGGCAGGAAGGGAAGAAGAGTTGTCAGTTCTACAAGACCATATGTTTGACAATATATGTGAACCCATTACATATGAACATCATATGTGACAGCACATGTTGGAGCATCAAGGGCTGCTTTGACCTATGATCAAGCTCAGGTCAGCCTCTGGGAGGATAATTTGGCCTGAGAGGGGCTGTGTGAATAGATGAATCTCTTAGGAAGGTTAAAAAATAACAAATACCATTTTCATATATTAGCCAGAAGTTTCATTCTAAAGGAAAATAATTCAATTTAGACTTGCAAATTTAGATCCTAACACTTTGACCTGCTCTCTAGACAATTACTTATGTGATCAGTGTTCTCCTTTCAGTTATTAGTGTAGCTAATTCATGTAAGAGATGAGAAGTTAGTCAAATTTCAGTGTTGAAGATATTAGTGTCGACGAAGGGACTAAGCAAAGTCACTGAAGGTCAGGGTGAAGAGTTTATAATGTCTTAGTTCTAGTTTTCAAATGATCTCCATTCAATACCTTAAATAATAAAATAATAATATAGAAAAAATGAGCAATGTTAGATCCAGTTGCCCTCAGGATTACTAGAGCCAACAGATAGCTGTTGAAAGCTAGTGAGCAGAAGAAAGTGGCGGCATTCTGTGTCACCTCGGACTGTCCCTGCCACTATGGACAGAGTGTGCCTGTCAGCACCAGGCTGGGCTCCTCCTCCCCACCTCTCTTCACTCCCATGACAGTTCTTGATGCTGTGGTGCTGACAGGGGCAATCTGCATTTTAGAGACTCAGACACTGTCACCTAAGAGTCCAGGTAGATGGACCAGCGTGTCAGCTTATAGGTGGATGGGAACCCACATTTCCCTACCAGGCAGCCCACCTGGCCCCAGGAGCAGGTGACCTAGTGGGTGCGATAAGCAGGCACCGGGAAATAACAAGCTTTCCTTGAGCGGTACAGTCGCTTGTGGGGCATGGGGAGTAAGTACCAGAAAAATCCAGAGGATTGGGGCGGGGGCACAGGTGAGACCTCACAGGAAAGGGGTGACTTGGAGCATGTGACCTTGTAAGCGCTCATCCCACCAGATGTCTATAAACTGGACACCTTCAACAGGTGGCCAAGGTCACACACTCACCCATCGTGGGGCTTAAAAACTACCTCTGAGTCAGATTTCATTTTCAAGACAGTTCTGTGAGTTGTTGATGGGACCCCAAAGAGGTTGGTTCAAAAAGAACTGTGTCTTGAAGAGTAGGAGGGAGCTTCATTTACTCAGTTCCTTCCACATTCCCAGTCATGGTTTCTGTAGCTGTGAGCTCATCAACCAGTCTGGTCTCACACTCCCATCCCTGGGGATCTCTGGGATGCAGATGGGTAAAGGGTGGGGAGAGGGGGCAGTAGGCTCCTCCTTGTTTTGACCACCCGTCTCACTCCATCACACTCCTCCCAGGTCTGTGCTTGGTCAGACTCCTGTGAGATTCTAGGCGTTTTCACACTCTCTTATCTCCTTTGCACAACCTCCACTCCAGAAAAGGATTTTTTTAGCAAGAACTTAAAGACTGGTAAACAGATGGGAAATTATTGCAAAAATGTGGATGAGAGTTTTGGTTACAGTAGCAGGAGTGAGGAAGTAAAAGGTGACAGAAGGTCCCCTCTGGAGGAAGGGGTGACCCATTTAACATGTGGAGTGAGGAAAGCAGTTATGTAGACGTGGACTGGGCGGACACTTTTAAATAGGTCAGAGAAATACTGGCAGTGCCAGGTTTTGATAGGAGATACTCATCTGAGTTTTGATCAGGTGGTTGCCTCTAAATATTCAGGTATAAGGTCTCGTAGAAAGTGAGGAATTAGCCTTTCTAATCAGAAGGGGATGTGGTTATAAAGGCACAGTCGCTTCAGGTGGCCCACCTCCAAATGGAAGTTTTGTGCATGAGGATGTGCACGCACTTTAGGGTCCAAACTGGGCACCCCATGAATGAGATCAGGTGCTACTAATTCTCATGCCAGAACCAACAGGGCACACTGCGGCCAGCCAGGGCCCAGGGCAGACAGGGCAGAACATTTGCTGACAGAGTAGGGCAAAGCAGCAGAAGTAGGGCAAACCATAGAGACACTGCAGGCCACAATTCAGCCTACTGTGAAATCACAGCCCCAAACAGCAGGCAGTGAGGATGAGTGCACCCCATGCCGTGGAAAGGGACATTGTACATGTTGAGGACAACTTAGAGATTCCCCACACTGCTGCCATCCCACGGCCACGAAAGTGCCAGCCTGATTCCTATAAATTCCAGGACTTGGGTGATTTTACACCATCAGAAGAAGGGGCAAAAGGGTTACCAAGAGGCAGGAAACAGATGTGGCTGATGAGGTTCTCCTGTGATCGCATGCGTATAAAATAAACTGTTTCTTGTATATGGATGCTGCATTAATCAGGGTTCTCTAGAGAAGCAGAAAGAGAGCTAGAGCACAAGGAAGAGGAGGAAGAGGAAGCAGAGGAGAAGGAGCTCGCTTGTCCCACTGTGGAGTCTGAGAAGTCCCACAATCTGCCACCTGCAAGTTGAAGACCCCAGTGGCAGAGCTGCAAGGCCTGAGAACCAGGGGAACAGATAGTGTCGATTCCAAGGCTCCAGCTGAGTCCGAAGGCCTGAGAACCAGGTGGGCAGGAAAGATCAATGTCCCAATTCAGCAGCCAGGCAGATGGGGTCTTCCCTTCCGCCACCTGTTTTGTTCTGTTCGGGCCCTCAGTATTTGGTTGATGGGGAGGAGCCATCTGCTTTATGCAGTTCGATTCAGATGCTAATCACCTCCAGAAATTCCTCCACAGACACACCCAGAAATAATGTGAAACCAGTCACTGGCATCATGTGGCCCAGTTGAGTGGACACCCCAAAATTAGCCATCAGGAATGCAAGAATCAGTGCACAAGAAGCCTGGTGAGCTTCTGTGTCCATGACTGAACCCCAGGAAGCTGTTTTTCAAGAGTAGCAATTTAAGGGTTGAACCTTCTGCCGTAGAAGGGGAAGGAGGTATCTGAGAAGTTATGGTTAGAGAAACAAGTCTGCCCATTCGTTATGGACAATCTTTCCATACAGCAGAGAGAGAATGTAAAACCATAAATAAAAAGAGTTTTGCTTTAACAGGTCTCAGACAAAAGTGGGACAGGGAGGCCATGGGATGCTAAGAAGGAAGCTGTAGGACTATAAAGAACCAACAGGACTATAAAGAACTGTCCCTATTGAGAAAGAACTTTGAGGAAAAATGACCACTGAGACAAGAAATTCAAAGCCAGTGTTGGATTAGCACATATTAAGTGGAGTCATTTGCTTCTCATTGTACATAGATCACCACTGACAGTCCTTGGTGCCTATGTAGGTCTGTGGGATTAAATTTCTATTTTGTGAGAATTTCTAGCTTCACTTTGGTTTCCTAATAGGATTCTGACCAGAATCACAGCCCAGTCCTCTCTGTAGACTTCCCCCTCGCCACTGCACAGAGCCAAGCACACAACATAGGATCTGGATCTCAGCCCCAAATTACTCACAACTTAATCTGTTGCTTCTCTCTCAAAACAAGAACACTCAACTCCATACGTGGTACCACAGTGAAAACACACAGTGTCGGAAGAACACAATAAAACTATAAGACGTGAAGTTGTTCTCAGCCTCAGGTGTTTGGAGATGACTTCCACCTTGTCCCAAGAAAGAGCATTCCAGGAGAGCTATTGGGGATTTCCTACAATTGACATGGTGTTGGTATACCCCTTCCACTCCCCAAATCAGAAAAAGGGAAAAATCTACAGCAGTAAGTCTATGTAGGCTGTGTGTGCTTGCTCAGAGTGAAGGCTGCTGAGAAGACATGCACTTAAATAAAGCAAGAACACTGACTCTTTTCCCACTTAAAGAAATGCACCTTAACCTGTGTAAATACTGTAACTGTTCAGAAGATTCTACAATGCAATAGTTTCCAAAAGCAGAGCTTCCTGGTCCAGCACTCTTTGAACTGTCAGACACAGAATGTGCCTGAGTGTGGCAAGTCGCTGCTGACTGCAGCAGAAGGAATTTTTTTTTTTTTTGCTTTTTCTAGGCCATTTTTTTTCAATTTATTTATTTAATAAGATACTATTGTTTTACATCCTTGTGAATATTTTGACAGCGTGGAATTTCTTCCCTTAAGAATGGGAAAAATGGAATATGGTTGAGGACTAGCAGAAGGAATTTTTTTAAAGAAACTGAAGCTTTGATCTGGTCTCAGATTCTGATATGACCTCAGTAGTGTCACAGCTGAGGTCTGACCTTCTCTCCTCACTGTGTTATGGGTTAAAGATGTGACTTCTCTACTGCCCCATAAAGAAGACAGCCTGGGGCCACAGCCAGAAGGACTGGCCGTGAGGCTGAAACTGAGAGCCAGTATGACCCTGCTGCGAAGCAATGGAGCTGAAAGCAGCGCTCACCTCACGCCTCACGAAGGAAGCTAAACGCACAGGAGAGGGCTATCATCCACATTCTACCTGCACCCACTCCCAAATAGAGCATAAAATGAAGAAAGCACTTAGACTTCACAAAGCCACCGAAAGCCTTGGCAGATCATTTGGAAAGCTCTGAGTCTCTCTAAGTGAAGTGTGAACACACACCTTTAGATAGATTTTTCTTTTCATTTAAATACACTTTCTTGCAAAGAGTCACGTTCCCCTGTCAATCATTTGTCAGACCATCTGTGTCTTTGCCCGCGTGCACACAGCAATCTGGTAGGAGCCTGTTTGTTTTAGACTTTTCCTCCACTTCCAAAAATAAGCTAAGCGTGGCTGGAATGGGGTACTGATACAAGCCCAAAGTGTCTGTAAGGGCCACGAAACTGCTCATGGCTCCGTGACCACTGATTGGACACAATCTGCCTGGAGGTGGGTCCCAGTGTTGGCGTGGGAATCTCTTTGTTGTGATTCTGTGGGGAAGTCATACAAAAGAAAAGCACACCTTAAAAATCAATCCATGACCAGAGGCCTCCCTGTGTCGCAACAGGTTTAGCGCAGCACTATGAAGCTATCCAGAGCCACTGCAGCATGAGTTCGAACCCCAGCCAAGGAGCTTCCCACATGGCACAGCAGACCTCTCCTGTCTCGCCTGCTGCTCCCCTCAGCAGTGTATTTCAGTAGATCCACCTGTTCTGCTCCCCACTCTGTCTCTGGTGAATCCTCTCACCACCCCACAAATCTAGCCTACACCCCAGCTTATGTGCATAAATAAATCTTTTTAAAAAATCAATCTATGACGAAAAACCATTTACATGAAGGTGGTGCCAAAAGTAAGGGAGGAAGTCCCTGCTCCTCCCAAAGCTAAAACCAAGGCAAAGCTTTAAAGGTCAAGAAAGCAGTGTTGAAAGGAGTTCACAGGCATTAAGAAAAAAAATCCACAATCACTCCCCTTCCAGAAGACCAGGACACTGTGACTCCAAAGGCTGTCTAAATATCCTCAGAGTGCCCCAAGGAGAAACGGACTTGATGACTAGACCGTTGTGAAGTTCCCCTGACCACCCAATCAGTTGTGAAGGATCTAGAAGGTAACACATTGCATTCATGTGGAGGTCAGGGCCAACAAGCGTAAGATCCAAGAGCCTGGAAGAAGCTCTGTGACACCAACATGGCCAAGGTCAGCAGCCTGGCAGACCTGATGGAGAGACAGGCCCGTGATCCACTCGCTCCTGATTGCGATGCTTTGGATGTGGCCGCCATAATTGAGTCCAGGTGGCAAATTATAAATATATACTTTTTCACAATTAAAAATATCAAACCATGACTGTAGGACAGATTCTAAAGCCAACCTCTCATTTTTGCCATACAGCTTATTTAGGGTCGTGCTTCTAATTCCTGTGAATTAAAAGTCGTATTTTTACATGCACGGGTATTAATAGTTACATGGCAGCTTGGCACTTACTGCAGTTCTTACTTAGAGATTACTTCCTGCAGAATTTGAGGACTTCAGAAGGGAATTTAAGAGTTGTATGTTCCCTTAATTCCTGATTTTTTTAAGGATGAAAATGCCTGACTCTTCTAGTCCACCTTTCTAATCCCTCAACTACGGTGCAGCACACTGGGGCAGAGGGGCCTGCAGCAAAGCAGAGGTGGGGATCCTTTTTTCCTGAAAAGATTTATTTATTTATGCATACAAGCTGGGGTGTAGGCCGGAGGTTTGGAGTGCTGAGAGGACTCACCAGAGATAGAGTGGGGACCGTAACAGGCAGATCCACTGAAATACACTGCTGAGGGGAGCAGTGGGTGAGACAGAAGAGGTCTGCTGCGCTGTGTGGGAATCTCCCTGGCCAGGTATTGAACTCGCACTGCAGTGGTTCTGGATAGCTTCATAGTGCTATGCTTAACCCGTTGCACCACCAGGGAGGCCCGGGGCGGGCGGGGGGTGGGGGGTGTTCTTATAAAGCTAAAGTGACTGGTTCATTCTGAAGTTTCAGAACCCCCACTTCTCAGTGACTCTCAGGCACAACCTGTAACTTATTAGTCATTTTCAATTTATAAGACTCAGTTCAGCCCAGATTGAAATTTATCATCTATTAACCAATTCTCAGCTCATCCAGAGGAGAGGGGACAGGAAAGAATCTCTGTTTACTTGGCCAAGGTTGTTATGTGTCTGCCCAGAGAGTCTGTCTGGCCTCCTCTGTTACAGGTGTCCAAATGTGGTTGTTCCAGGGGCAAGTGTGGGGTGATTCTGAGAACCCTGTCTGGTTACAGAGTCATCTCAAGTAAGATCAGACACCCCTGGTTTTTCTCTGCCTCCTTCTCCTCCCCACTCATCTCTCACAATTCATAAGTTTTAAGTGTTCCCCTCCATTTCCTGGGGCCCCAGATCGGAACAGGTTCAACATCACTGCCTCAGGCTCCTGCCCAAACAGCGTTCTAACCCTGCACTAACCCAATCAGAGAAGCACAGCTGGTTCTGGAGCCAGGCTACCAGGCACAACTGCTGTGGACACCATGTTAAAGTACGTTACGGGTCCAAGTTACGACAGAGTCAGTCCGATGTAATTACAAAGCGGTGGTTTATTGCTAGCTCGAGCTAGGGTCCCAATTAGCCCGAAGTACGACACAGCGGTCTAGTAGGCTAAAATGGAGACCCCTAG
>PVIJ01003149.1:14243-141635 GCA_004024925.1 Scalopus aquaticus
TCAGGGCTGTTATCTTTTGGTGTCCCTGAAGCCTTTTGCCCCTGCTGGGGGAGTCTGTAGACTTTGAAGTTTTTCTGCCGCCTGCGGGAAGTTTATCTCAGGTTGCAGTCCTTGAAGTTTTACAGCTGCAGGGTGCCAGACTGTGGCACCTTGCTTTATCAGTGGCTATTGACATTCTTACTTTTACATACTTCTACAACCATTATTAGGTCTCAGTCAGAAAGTCAGCTCCTGAAAGACATCTCCCTCACATTTGAGGTCCCCATGGCCAGACTAGGTCTCTGTGCAATGTTCCTTCTTAGCATCAGAGCTTGAAATTATTAATTAGGTGTGCAACTGTCTGCCCTTTAATAAGGATTTGTTGAGTGAATGTTATGTCAGCTCCAACTGATATAATGAAGTGCCACAGGCTGGGGGCTTCAATAGAAACTCGTTTCTTCACATCCTGGAGACTGGAAGTCTAAGAGCCAGGTGTCACAGGACTGGTGTCGCCTGAGGCTCAGCCTTGGTGTGTAGATGGCCGTCTTCTCCCTGTGTCCCCGCCTGGTTGTCCCTCTGTGTGTGTTGTGTTCTAGCCTCCTCTTCTCATAAGGACGCAATCATGTGGGATTAGAGCCCACCCCTAGGACTTCATTAACTGAGTCACCTGTTTAAAGACCCTGTCTTCACATATGGTTTCACTCTGAGGTCCTAGAGAGAGGACTTCAACATAAATTTGGGGGGAATATAATGAAGCCCCTAACAGTAAGTGAGTAACATTAGGCAGGCTGCCCGTATTCTCTTTCAAGACCAAACCCGTAAGTTTTCTTCATGTGGAAATTACCAGAAGAGATGTCACCTCCTTGAGAGATAAAACCATCTTATATGTTTCAAAACAGAATCTTTTAAAAATCATGGTGACCTGAACTTCCTGTGTTGTTTATGGATGGTAGTTTGAAAACAGTGTTTGAAAATATGTGTTCCTAAAAGTCTGTGAAAAAAATTCATTGCTTTTAAAGCGTTCTTCCTTTTTCCTACCTGTGTGGAGGTTAATTATTTTCCTGCTTCCTGGGAAGCCCACCTGTTCGAACCGATTTGCATTTGTGTTTCGATGTCAGCAACATCCATTTAAAGATATACCTATACCAATTCGAATATCCAGTTTCCATGGAAAGTGGGTCAGCTGGGGGGAGGCCATCTGTCAGGCCCGTGTTTGGGCAAAAAGAAAACATAAGAAGGGGACTTACAAAAGAGCTGAGGTTGGTAGATCAGGGTACCCACAGAGCTCTGTGGCTTCCAGCTGTCCACCTCTTGTGTGGTTACGTAAGTGTCCAAGAGCTCGGAGCCCAGCAAAATGTGGAGGCGTCTGGCCTACAGAGCAGGACACACCGTGCAAAACTCACTTTGTTGAAATAAGGGCAGAATCGAAGTGCTCAATTTATGTAATTTTTTAAATGACCTATACGAGGTAACATTTAGTGCTTTTCAGAAGGCAGCGGAGATAATCAAATCCTTAGATATCTTAGCCGTTATAGTTTTTATTAAAATATCCTGCAAATGTGTTATTTCACATGAATGGATTTAATTGGCATGAGCTCATACACCAAGAGGTTTTTTAATACTCATCATATTTGATAAAAATTGATTTTGTAAATTATCTGTAAACCAAGGTGTTGGCTTTTGAAAAGTGGGTGTCCCCCCCCTTTTGACAGTTTCACAATTTTTCATGTCATCATTGTGGGTAAACTGAGGCTCCCAAGGCAATGTCCGTAACTCTGACTTCACCCCCCATTTTTGTGACTCTCACTCTGATGAGCAGTTTCTCCCTTGTTTTCATACACAGTTGTCCTGATACGAATCTGACTATGGATTCAAAAGACTTTCTCTCACAGGGACTGATTTTTTTATTATGGTAGCATCACTCTTTCTAATAGATTTAAGTTTTCAAATGTTAAAAGTTAACAAAAAAGAGAGAGACAGAGAACCAAGCCCTGGTAAGTAGGGAGTGGGGGTATACATTCCATTTATTCTTTGCTGGTAGACATCTCTCTTTAACATCTAGTGTTATTCATATAGATTAAATAACATCTTGTTCCACTCTCTACTTGTCCATTCTGGATTAAATAAAATTTTGATCTTTGTTCCACATCATTTATTTTCTTTTTCAGTTATGTTTTAATCTTTTAATATTTTTAAATAATTGAAGCATAATTTATATACAGAACACTGTACAAATTGTGTTGCTGCAGTGACATGCATACAAACGGATGACATGCATCTCTGAACACAGAAGCTCACTTCGTGCAGGAAGAGTCCCTCACACCCTCCCAGCCAGTCTCCTGCTGCCTCTGAGAGCCAGTTCACTGTCTGATTGCTTTTACCAGAGTAGATTTGCCTGGTTTTGAATTTCATATAAATAGAATTATGCAGCATGCTTTTACTTGTACCTAGATTTTTTTTTTTTGGCATAACCCATTTTAAGATCCATCCTTCATTATAATGTATCTTAATACTTGAATCACTTTTATTGTTGAGTATCATCCGTGCATAAATGTAACATAATTCACTTAACTATCCTCCTGTTGATGGGTATTTGCCCACCATCTACTGTCTGTCTCTATGATTTTGATGATTCTTCACAACCTCATCAAACTTGCACTTTCTGTTCTTTTTTCTATAATAGCTATCCTAGTGGGTGTAAAGTGGTTTCTCATAGTTTTGATTGGTATTTCCCTCATGACTAATGATGTCAAGCACTTTTTCCTGTGCTTATTGACCACTTGTATGCCTTCTTTGGAGAAATGTTTATTCAAGCCCTTTGCCTTAAATTTGAAATTCAGATAAACAACAAATAATTTACTTTAGTATACATATATCCCACACAATTTTGGAGATGTACATATACTGAAGAAGTATCTGTTGTTGATCTGAAACTCCATTTTTACTAATGCTCTGGGTTTTTATTGAATAAATCTGGCAATCCCAGAAAGCAGGAGCTTTGATCGCTCTAAAACAATCTTTAAATATCTCACAGTTTTACTAAGGTGAGCTCTAAAATGGTTTAGTATATTTTTGTGAGTGTTTGACTGGTAGGCCTGTTTTATTAGAAAATTGTAATTTCATTTTGAGATGCTCCAGACTAAATCATTTGAGTTTCACACTCTTTGTGTAACATTTTTGGGCTCCCTTAATGAAATTATAACTCAAGCAAGAGATTTCATTCTCTTGTAGTAAATTAGTTTGGGCTGGAAGGGTTTGGGGGAGCCAAGCCTTTCCTGAACTTATTCTTCTTGTTCTATAGAATGAAGAAAGAGTTTGCATTTTGTATTTGAGTTATTTATTGTTCTCTTTGAGTGAACATTGCATTGCTGCCCATCCCTACCGGAAATAACAGCTGTTTACAGGCTCCTGAATGAATTTCAGTGAACGCCTTGGCCTCTGGGAAGCTTGGC
The DNA here is from genome assembly GCA_004024925.1 of Scalopus aquaticus. Lineage (NCBI taxonomy): Eukaryota > Metazoa > Chordata > Mammalia > Eulipotyphla > Talpidae > Scalopus > Scalopus aquaticus. Next base: position 17,675 of record PVIJ01003149.1, read on the forward strand.
TAAAAAGAAACAGGCTGTTCAATACCCCCAGGGTATTGAAATAAAAAGAGCAAGTTTTAAGTCTGGGTCTAGACACTTTAAGGCTAACTGCATATAAAACCACCAGTTAGCGTTTCTCGTGAGAAGTCACACTTGATACATATTAATGATTCTCCTTTTTGATGACACAAGGGACAAAAAGCCGCACGGTGCAAATAGAGCATAGCACATAAAATCCCTGCCCTTGGGCATGCAGGGCTCCAGAAGGTAAAAAAACATATCACAGAGCAAAGTAACCAAACCAATGCCCAGGGCCCCAGACGCCCGAACCAGCAGGAGTAATGGCTGTGACCTTCGCAGTCCTGTACCTCCTTGGAGAAGCGATGGTGACCAGCCAACAATAGTTTTTAACTGTGTACTGACGTTCATGTGGAACATTATGAATCATGCAGACTTGAGGGAATGATGATGTGCAGCTGAGAGGCAGAAACTGGAAAAAAAGGGGGCTCAGATATGGGGTGTGGCCTCTCTTCTGTACCAAAATCAATTCTTGCAGGAATCGCTAAAATAAAGTGCTTTCTTTTGGCTTCCTTTTCAGTCTTTTTTAAATTTTTTCAATTGCACTTCTAAGTATAATTCCTTAATATTTCTGCCTGAGGGGGAGACTGTTGAGACCATGGGGAAACTATCTTTAACTGTTCACAAGTGACATTCCTTCTTCGGTCCCCTTTTCTCATTTGGCCATCGCTGGGGCCAGAGCCCCAGGACATCCCAAGTGTACTCAGTAACCAGTCCCCATAAACAGAGGGCATAGAAAGACAGAAGAGCAGAGGGTGGAAGTTTTAACAAAGAAGGGAACTTACTTAAGAGGCTTATCTTTGGAGGTCTTAATATGAGCAGTGTTCCACAGCCTCCTCCCTTCCCTCTCCCCATCAAATCTCAAAAGTTTTATAGAGGTTTTAATTGCGTCAAGTCATGTCTGCAGTCAGTCTCCCCAACACATTACACATCTCAACACATTTTCCCAAGGCTGTAACCTGACCAGCTTCTTGGAAGCCACATTCCCAGGGGCCAGGCAATAACACAAGCTCCGGGGAAAGGGGATAACCTCCAATTGCTGGGCTCATATAACAGGCCAAGAGGTGGTCCTGTTCTCTTTATTGCCTTCATAACAGCTGTACTCAGAGGCGTTGGTTCCTGGGACACTGCCTGCTTACCCAGAGCAGGGGCTGCAGGCAGAAGGGTGCTCCCCTGGGGTTCCCCTCACTACTTCAATGCTACATTCCCATTCCCAGGGTCCCCAGCCCTGCACTGTCTTCTTCCTCCTTCCCGTGGCAGCCCTCCTCTTCCATCCCCTGCACCCATCTCTTTTATCTGCTCAAATGCCCACTAAGTTTATTGGATAGTTTTGACAAGTCCCTTTTTTATATGCAATTCAGGCCGACAAAGCAAGTTTCCTCAAATGGGGAAAAATAGTCTTGACTTCAGCGGCACAATTCTGTTGCGGCTGGAATTTGTTCCTTGTGATAGTTCTCTCTGTGGAAGGAGTGGCCTGGCAGGCTCTGCCCCCTCAGGCATCCCGTAAGCTCAGGCAAGGCTGTTGCCCTGGAGACAATTACTTCAAGTTTTAAGGGACTTGGAATAAGCGGAAGGAAGACGCCAAAAATATGAAAAGAAGAAAGACGGAAATCATAAAGTTTTGAATTGAATGGGGAGAGAAATTTGATAAAATGCTGTCAGAAATTCAATAAAAGACTGGACCAGAATGAAGTGACTGAAACCAAACTGACCTTTTAACCTCCCTTGTCCAAACCCTCAGTAATAAGAACACATGAAAGCCCTGAGTTTTTCTGAAACTCAATGTCAAAAGTGCATTTCCTGTTCTTCTTTTCTTTCCAGACAAAGTAAGCATGTTGTCAGCCTTCATCGCTCCCTTCAAGCACTTAAGCCCCGGGGCCACAATCGCGGAAGATGAAGACAATCTAAGTAAGCAGCTCCCCTTCCCCAAAGCATGGAGGGGATGCCAGTTCAGTGTGCAGAGGGGGTGATGGATTTCCCCTCAGGTGATGGAGGGGTGGGGAGATGCCATCTAGGCTATTTAGAGCAGGAAGTTCTACTCCCATTCCATTCCCTTGAATTCCATCCTCACCTGGAATCACATCTCCATCTGGAATTTTATCCTCACCTGGAAGTTTATCCTTATGTGACATCCTCTCCCCACCTGCAATCCCATTCTGACCTGGAATCTTATCCTCACTTAGAACCCCATCCCCACCTGGCATCCTATCCTCACCTGAAATTCCATATTCACCTGGAATTCTTGCCCTAGTTGGCACCCTACCCCCAGCTAGACTCCCATCCCCACCTGGAATTCCATCCTCACCTGGAATGCATCCTTACCTGGGTGGTAGGAAAGCATTAGCAGTGACTGCGACAGAAAACACCAGGATTATAGGGAGAAAGACCTGTTTTCTTGGACCATCCCTCCTCATTTCCCCTTGTTTTTCCCCTCCAAATTCCCCAAGCCAAGAAAAAGAAACGAAAATGAGCACAGTTCTCTTTGAACACAGTTTGTAAAATTATTTAAGAGGGAAAGAGCTGGATGGGGGTCTGCCTGTCAAAGCATTTCTGGAAGGTGAAACAGGAGAGTCACTAAAGCAGTGTGGTGGGGAAGGGCCCCTGAATAGACTTGCTGCTTGAACCTGAGAAGGCCAGGGAGGAGACAGCCCTGGTGTGTGTGAGAGAGAGGATCCTGGGTGTCTCTGGCAGGCATTATACTCTCCTCTCGTCTGTAACATATTGTCAAGCATTTAACGAGGGGAATGAATCATGCCAAGTCATATGAACACCTCTTTGCATTTCAGTATTACCTGACAGATGGGTTACCTTTCAGCCAAAAAGAGTTAGGTGCATGCTGATTGTAGAGAGACGGAGAGGAGGCAACATTCACAGTCGGTGGCTAGGATTGTTGATTTGCCCAAGAAGCACCCATGGGTGGGATTGCACAGGGTTGCTGTCCACTCTGTCGTCGCTTTTTAAGGAACACAACATATCCCCGTGAACAACCCCTTCCCAGAAAACATAATTATCACCATATTCTGATAATCAACCTCAGCAACTGAGACTATTACCCTAGATTATTCTACAAAAGCAAAGTAAAGAATCATGGAATGTTAGAACTGGAGCAAACCTTAGTGATACTCTAGTTTGATTCTTCATTTTCTAAATGAGGAAGTAAGCACATACTGGATGAGGAAAAAGTGCCCTTGAAAATAAAAGTACAGTCTCCTCACTTTCAGTTCAAAACTTGCTCTTCAGCAAAGTGCATGGATCCAGGTGAAACTTGACAAATGATGCCTTCTGTTCCCTCATCATCTAAATTGGAAATTTTCCAGGAAAGTAGTCAATTTATTGATGGCTACTTCAGAAAAGAAACATCTATATATACCTATATATTGGGAAAGCTATCCAAGATGTGAGTGCATACACACACACACACACACACACACACACACACACACACACACAAATTGGACACCTGACTAAGCTATTTGATGACTCGCATGGAATAGACACCTTGAGGCAGAAATCTGACTCTGTTTCCTGGCTGAATCTGGTCTCCCTCAGGAGTGAAAGAAAGAAAAGAGTGAGCTGGGGCCAGAGGATGCTCTGCGAATGGAGCAGAGTTTGTAACTTACAAAATCACAGTCGCGCCACCTTTCTATAGCACCGAGACCTTGAACAACAGACTGGCTCCTTTGGAAAATTCCTGGCTTCTGCTTTGGAAGTTTTAAAAAGGGTCACATCCCCATAGGGGAGCTTCTCCTCTCCCCTCTCCAAAGATTGGGGGCTCCTAAGGCTGCAGCAATTGGAAAGACAGCTGACGCGGGGGCAGGACTTCTAAACTCCTCTCAATCTGCAATCCCAGTCCACACCTTGGGTCATGAATTTCACTATGCAGTGCCTCAGTGCCCCATCTGTAACACAGGGAGAGAAATGAAACCTAAATCATAGAGTTGAGGTCAGAATCAAATAAGATAATGATTGAAGATGTTTTAGACAAGATCCTGGAACACACAAATGCTCAATCAAGGATGGCTAATAACAACAATTAAAGTTATTTTCCCTAACCTTTCTTACTGGCTAAAGGTAGAAACTTACAGATAAGAATAATTTATAATTATTTATTATATGTTAAAATGTCTTTGAAATACTTGGAAAATCTTATTTTCTATCAATGTAGCAGCCATTCTATTTTGTAATGTATGTTAATTTACTGAGAAAATCATATTTTCGTACATTGTTCAAAGACAAACCTCCAAATTAACGAACTTGCCTTAACACTTCTCAGCAGTACTGCCAACAGAGTCCTGTCAATTTGCTATGCAGATACCACTGGAAGGGAGAAAAAACGTGAATATCACTTCCCCTAGAGGGGTGTGTGTATATGCAGATGTGTCTATACTCTGTGTGGCACGTCTGTGTAAGGGTGTTGTGTGTGTTGTATATTAATGTATGTAGGTGTCTAGTGTGTGTATCCACATACATGTAGAGGGTAGAAGGGTAATGCAGTTGAAGCAAATGTGAACTTGCTTCGAAATCTCCTGTTTTTGTTTTGTTAAACAGCATGAATCACAAGGCTGGGGTGATTTCACAAAGGTGCTTTTCTGCCACCACAACCACACTGGGTGGTAAATGACCATTCAGAACATCGATGCTCTAACCTAAGCCAGTCATTCTGGAAGCTTCCTTTGAATTCTGAGATGTGAATTGCTGCCCCAGCCCCATCACCTCGGTGCCATTATAGTGAGGGGATGACTGTCCAGGTCACTGAAGCCTGGATGAGATGCACACTCCTGGACAGTCCATGCTCTTCGAATGGAGGCCAGAAGGGGCACGGGGGAGTCTTGCCAGCTTGCCAAACCTGCTTGGTCCTCACTCAGATTCGAAGCAGGGGCAACATGCGATAAGTCTGTGAAAGGAGGGCATCCTCTATGTGCTGCCAAGCAGAACCAAGGCCATCACTGCCACACCATGAGAAAGCCATTGCATTAGTGAACCCAAGCCAGAGGCCCCGTGGTCACTGTGGTTCCTAACATTCACGGTTGTCCTCTGTCCTGCACCTCACACACCCTTAGTGTCAGGACCTCCTTCTTGTGAATGGAAGTGCCAGTCCACAGGCCACCTCCCTGTCTGACGTGGACTTGGACGCAGCATCACCAAAGTTATGCTACATGCCCCAGGAGCTCCAGTGGTGTAACTGCTGCCAGGAAACCAGCTGCATAGTGAGTAGCAGTGAGACCAGGAAGGGGAGGCAGCAGGGATGCACAGGGAGGACACACAGGACCCTCTGCCCTCCCACCAGGGATTGAGTTGCCAAGAGACCCACTGAGGAACCCCCCTCCAATGGCCTGCCCAATCCTGGAGGAACATATTTCCATCCGGAAAATATAAGTTAGCCACAACGTCAATATAAATTTCTGTTCTTTCTTTCCAAAGTGCAATTTTTTATGCCTTGGACCTTTAAATGTGGAGCTGCATTTGCTGACATTTTTTGTCAAACAAGAGACAGTTCTTAGATCCAGAGATGGATCTGTATGTGAGAGAAGCAGAATGGAAATCGTTCCATTTTACCTTTCCCCTTACACATGTTTGACTTCGACGTGTTCTTTAGTGCTACGGTCTTCGGATTGCTGCTGATTGTTCTCACTGGTGGTATTTATCAAATGTGATTTGAAGCTATTTGCCTGCTTTTTTTCTGATTTCCACAATGAAGGACACAGACACTCGCCCTAATATCTGAAGCTGCCCACGAACACCTCACGAAAGCTGGCTGGTCTCAGCTGTCCTGGGTTAGGGACTCGGGGATGCCATTATTAACCCAAGGGCTGGGCCTGTCTGTTTGAACTGTCCCAAGTGTACAACAAACATATTTTCAAATCGAATAACTTTTATCACATAATCAACATTCTGTAATCAAATCTGGCACCCAGAACCCCAGGGTATCCTACATGGGGTGAGGGGTGGGAGGCAACAGCTGCCCTCCTGGTGTCCTTAAGCAGCTGCAGCAACTGTTCCATATCCTCCCGTGGTCGGGGTGGGTCACGGCCGTGGCCAAGCCCATGTTCTCACACCTGGGACGCCGCAGGTTACGTTCAAGTGTTCGTGCGTCATCTCAATGGGGCCTCATGAAAGCCCGTTTATGCCCCTTGGCCAACAGCACCCAGGTGCCTGAGCTTCTTTCCTTTCTCCAGAGATTGATGAGTGAGGCACATCTATTCTGTAGACCAGGCTGAACCTCAGAAAGCAACAAGACAAAACACAGCCCAGCAGGGGCAGAAGAATCAGCTCTGGACTCAGAACAGCATGAACTTCAGGCCTATATCCTCATGATACAGGGCAACTCTGTTGACAAACCTGCCAGCAAGGCCACCTCAAGTTCACTTTTGCATTTCCTGAGCTACACTAGTGTCCATGGTGCAGAGTCAAAGGTTGGCAAACAGCCAGCCAGGAGGGACCCATGCCCCCAGTGGAGGCCAGGGCCTCTCTCCTTGAATGGGGACAACCCGCATCTGCTCACCCCTCAGGGGTGACTCCAGCTCAGAAGCCACTGGATAATATCACCCCAGAGATTCCAGCAGCATATCCAGGGTGAACCCAGAAGTCTGCCTTCTCATCAGTTATTACGGGAGGTTTCCTCAGCCGACATCTGACAACCAGGCGAGGCCTTGACTGGTGAAGGTCACGGGACATTAAGAGTCATGGAGGGGAGCAGAGGGGCCATCTCAGTGCCAGTGAGGCTGTTACTCTAAGATAAACGTTCCACCTCAAAAGGCAGCAGAGGTCATCTGATATGCCTCTGCTTTAATCACACCAACAGTCTCACTCTGCCCCCTCCTGTGCAGAATCAATAGGAAATTAGAGAACGCCAACAAGTTCTAGGCAATCTGGGGTGGGGTTTGGGGCTGGGCTGTTTTTGTTTTTTCCATCTTCATGTTCAGTTTGGGAAACTACTGTTAGTTCCGCCTACTCGCTTGTGTCCTGAAACAGCCACAGAGGAGCCCACGCTGTGTGGACGTCCCAACACACAGCAACTAGTAAGTGACACTGAGATGCAGCACTGGGCATCTGGGAGGTGATTCTTTCTTCTAAAATAGGCTGTGCATGGACGTCATCCAGCTCTATGTATAAAAATCTCTCAGGTTCACTCTTGAGTAAAGTTCCTCTGCAAACCTAATATTGTATAAAGGCAAATGGCCAGAAAAAAACACGAATAGAACCACCTCACAAGTTATAAAACTAAACTAGTGAGCTGTTGAGGCTTCAAAGCAGGGCCTTGCACGTCCGCTGCGAACACCTCCCTGAAGGACTGTGGTGGGAGGAGGCAGCAGGCACCATCACTCGGCCTGAAATGAAATACACAGGAGTGTGAGGACACCTCTTGGAAACAGCTGATATTCAGAGCATCATTTGTGCCTATGGAATTGCACTTTATCATTCCCCAACAGCAGTGCCACAATCACAGACTGCTGAGCTGGCCAGGTCTTGTGCTGCCTCACTGTGGGCTCAGGAGGGAGAGAGATGCACCCAAAGCCCACTTGCTAGTGAGAAAAAAAATTGTTGATGACCTACCATAGAGCCTTCCAGGAGACTCCAAGACTCCCACTTCCCATGGAGAGATCTACAGTCATAAAAGGATGTGTAACCTTGCCCAGCCCAGAGACCCCACCTATCCTCACATATCCATCTGAATCTGATGGCAGAAGACACTCCATGGAACATAATAAGACTTTTTTTCATTTCCATAAAATCACCCCTATAGCTACAGCAAATGAGGGAATGTGACATTCCTAAAATACAAGCACCTGGACATGTTGACCAACTGACAGTGCGACCTCATGTCAACTGCTTCACCTTTGACCTCAGTTTCCTCTCTGTGAATTGGCACCATAAGAACAGCCCAGAGGTGATTTGAAGAAGAGGAAAGGTAGCAAAGCAAGGGTTTATGTAGGACTCAAGAAAGGGCACCTCACTACTTACTATGTCATCCCCAGCTGTTTCACGGGGAAACTGAGGGTGGAGGTCCAGAAGCACATTTGCCAGCAGAGGCAGAGGACACTTGTCCTGTGGTCTGTAGCCATCACTGCTGACATTTTCCAAATGGAGCAGCTTTGTTGTCAAAGAGTGATCCTAGAAGGTCAATTCAGTAGCTTAAATCATCACTATGTGCACCTATCACCCACAGTTAGCAAGTGATAATTTTGCTAAGTTTATTTCATAGCGTTTTCTTACAAAAGGAATAAAACATCACAGATAGAAAAGAAACCTCCCTCTGAGCCACATTCATTTCCCGCTTATCTCTCCAGGGATGTTGGACGATATCTTCAGCTTTGCCACATTACATGATTATACAAACTATGTAATATCTGTGTTTTTATACTTTATTTTAATGGCTTCCTACTCTGTGTATGATCTTGCCAGTTGCTCTTAAGATATTTCTGAGATTTATCTATATTGAAGTATATAGATCTAGTTCATTAAATGTAACTGTTTTGTTATAGTCCACTGTTGAATCACACCACAATTTATTCACCACTCCTCTGTTCTTGAGAACTTAGGAATTTTCTAAGCTTCTAATTTCACTGAAAATATATATATATATATATATCTGATGTACTTGTTCATTCTCTGCTTCTGTACACATAAGGCTTCCCTGCAACCTATACGCAGTGGTGGGATGGCTGAGTAGGGTGTGTTTCCTTATTCTTACTACTAAATACTTGCAAAATGCTTTTCAAAGGAATTGTGCTAATCTTCATTACCATCAATATGGTTGCCAGAGCCTTAAAAACACATTGACATTATTATTCTTTTTTAAATAGTTAGCTATTGGATTGAAATGGAAAAGAATCCTAGAGCAGAAATCAAGGATGTGGTGGAGGATTCCCTATCACTTGCGGGGGCTGGGGGGGAGTGTTCCTCCCTGTGGGTGAGCCCTCAGCCCTACACTGGCCTGGAGGGGCTCCAGTGGGTTCTGCCCCAGCTGTACCACTGGGTATTCCTTTTTGTTTGTTTCTTTTTGTTTTTCTCTTATTTATTTATTCATTTATTTAATGTACATCCTTTTCATTGTTGTGTTTCCCATCACCAATTCACCCATGAACCATCACCATAGTCCATTGTGCTCTTTTCTCCCCTATTTTGATCTCTCTTCTTCCTTCTCCCCTGTAGAATGTCTCTTATTTGTGGTTGCCTGCTAGTTTTTGTTTTTGTTTTTGTTTTGTGTGTTATTTTCTCTTCTGATTTCTCTTTTTTTTTTTTCATTAGACTAGCAACTTCTTTTTTTTTTTTTATTGTTACTTATATCTTTTACATTTTGTATTCCCCTTGGGTAACCCACCACCAATTCACCCGTGACCCATCTCCGTGGTCCCTTGTGTCCTTTTCTACTCCATTTTGTGCCCTTATCCTCCCCCTCCCCCCACCCCGCCCTAAGTGTCTCTCTCCTATTTGGTTTCCCTATATTCCTGTTATAAGTGAAACTATTTGATATTTTTCTCTTTCTTTCTGGCTTATTTTGCTGAGCATGATCCCTTCTAGTTCCATCCATGTCACTGCAAATTGCGTGTGTTTATCTTCTTTCCATGCTGAATAGTATCCCATTGTGTATATGTACCTCATCTTCTTGATCCAGTCATCTTTTTTTGGACATCTGGGTTGCTTCCATACCTTTGCTATTGTGAATAGTGCCGCAATGAACATATGGGTGCATTTATCCTTTTGGAACAGTGTTTTTGTGTCCTTTGGGTAAATTCCCAAAAGTGGTATTGCTGGGTCATATGGGAGCTCCATGTTTAGCAGTTTGAGGAATCGCCATACAGCTTTCCATAGTGGTTGGACCAGTTCACATTCCCACCAGCAGTGTAGAAGAGTTCCTTTTTCTTCACATCCTTTCCAGCATTTGTTGTTGCCTGTATTTTTAATGTGTGCCATCCTCTCAGGTGTGAGGTGGTATCTCATAGTGGTTTTGATTTGCATTTCCTTGATTATAAGTGATGTTGAGCATTTTTTCATGTATCTGTTGGCCATTTGCTTTTCTTCTTTGGAGTGAGGGCGATCTGGCTGCGACATCTGTCACCCCATTGATCGCCAGGGTTGATTTGGCTGATCTGGCTGGCTAGGCGGGTGTCCCCTTCCTCCCTCACCGCTCCATGTGCGTCCCTCCCAAAGCTGTGCGCTCAGTAGAAGAGGATGGCCTTCCCCGAATGGAGACCGACCGTTCTTAGGTCGAGGGTATACGAGTAGCTGCACTCCCCTGCTAGAACCTCCAAACAAGCTCTCATTGTGGTTTTGATTTGCATTTCCCTGATTATGAGTGATGTTGAACATTTTTTCATGTACCTGTTGGCCATTTGCTTTTCTTCTTGGAGAAGTGTCTTTTTAGCTCTTCTGCCCATTTTGTGACTGGATTGTTGGCTTTGTTTTTGTTGAGTTGTGTGAGTTCCTTGTAAATTTTTGTTATCAGTCCTTTATCAGATGTATTGTGTGCAAAGATCTTCTCCCCATTAGTAGGGTGTCTGTTGGTTTTGGTTAATGTCTTTTTTGCTGTACAGAAGCTTTTTATTTTGATGTAATCCCAGCTGTTTATCTTGTCCTTCACTTGCTTTGCTTTGTGGATGTGTCTTTAAAGATTTTGCTGAGATGTATGTCGTGTAGAGTTTTGCCTATATTTTCTCCTCTAATTTTATGGTTTCAGGTCTTAACATCCAGGTCTTTTATCCATTTTGAGTTGGTTTTTGTGCAGGGTGTGAGATACTAGTCTAGCTTCATTTTTTTTTTTTGCATGTAGCTGTCCAGTATTCCTAGCACCCTTTATTGAATAGACTGTCCTTGTTCCACTGCATTTTCTTTGCTCCTTTGTCAAATATCAGTTGTTCATAGATACGCAGCTTTATTTCTGGGTATTATATTCGGTTCCATTGGTCTTTGTGTCTGTTTTTGTTCCAGTACCATGCTGTTTTAATTATTATGGCTTTGTAGTATAGTTTGAAATCAGGGGAGTGAAATCCCTCTGTTTGCTTTCTTTTTAGTCAGGAGGGCTTTAGCTATGTGGGGTTTTTTTGTGATCTTCTGATTTCTTATTTGGCTCCACTGTATTCCTCATATAAGTGAAACCATTCGATATTTTTCTTTTTCCTTCTGGCTTATTTCGCTGAGCATGATCCCGTCTAGCTCCATCCATGTTGCTGTGAATTGCATTAGTTTATCATTTTTAATTGCTGAATAGTACTCCATTATATACATGTACCACATCTTCTTGATCCAGTCCTCAATCTTTTTATTTAACTTATCAATGTCTAGGGCTCCTCAAAACACTAGAAACCCAAAGTTTGGACATCTGAGTTATTCACAAGCTGAGTAACCAGTATAGCCAGGACCCAGAAGTACATTTTGGATGGAACACAAAACCACTTCCAGCTTTACAGCTCAGCCAGCTCCCCAGGCCATTTCAGGCCCAGCAGGTGGGAAGGCACTTTCCCTAGGGGGCATGGTAGTAACCTCCAGGCTAAAAATGAACAATTATGTAAATTATATATAAAATTTTTAAATAATAATAAAATTTTTTAAAAATAGATAGCCTTTCAAACAAAGTCGAGCTTTGTGACTCAGTCATCAGCAGTAATGCTGTCCTTAGGGCAGGTGCCTGTGCCTGGTTCTAACCTTCTGTTCTCACATCCAGGTACCAGCAGCACAGAGGTGAAGGAGAACCGCAATGTGAGCAACCTGGAGGCAAGGCCACTGCCCCCCAGCGACAGGGCCCGAGGAGTGCCTGGGATGAAAAGGAAAAGGCCCTTAGAGGAGGGGAATGGCAGCCACTTCTGCAAACTCCAGTTAATCTGGAAGAAGCTCTCATGGTCCATGACGCCAAAGAACGCACTGGTCCAGCTGCATGAGCTGAAGCCGGGCCTGCAGTACCGGATGGTGTCCCAGACGGGACCAGTGCACGCCCCTGTCTTCGCTGTGGCTGTGGAAGTGAACGGGCTCACATTCGAGGGCACGGGGCCCACCAAAAAGAAAGCCAAGATGCGGGCGGCAGAGCTGGCCCTCAAGTCTTTCGTGCAGTTTCCCAATGCCTGCCAGGCCCACCTGGCCTTGGGCAGTGGGGCCAGCCCCTCCACAGACTTCACCTCCGACCAGGCAGACTTCCCCGACACACTCTTCAAGGAGTTCGAGCCGTCAGCACCCAGCGAGGACTTCCCCGGGCGCCGCCCAGTTGACCCCGAGCTGCTGTCCACCGCCTACCGGAGGGGCCGGCTGCTCTGCCACACGCTGGACCTGGTGGGCCAGGCTCGGCCGAACAGACCCAGGCCGGCACCCGCGACCCCAGGCGAGAGAAACCCGGTGGTGGTGTTGAATGAGCTGCGCTCAGGCCTGCGCTACGTGTGCCTCTCGGAGACGGCCGAGAGACAGCGGGCCAAGAGTTTTGTCATGGCCGTGTGCGTGGACGGGAGGACGTTTGAAGGCTCAGGACGCAGCAAGAAGCTGGCCAAAGGCCAGGCAGCACAGGCCGCCCTGCAGGCCCTCTTCAACATCCGGGTACCCGGCCACGTCCCCAGCAGGAGTAAAAGTCACCTCTTGCCCCAGGTGAGAATTCTCGGGTTGCTGCCGGCAGGTAGCACGCTTCAGGATGCTAGGATGCCCGTGAGAGGTGACGGGGCAGCAGGCAGACCCCTCTGCTCCAGTCACTGTAAGTAGCGAGCGGCCCCCCACGCGCCCCCTCCCCGAAAGCCCGGCTTGGCCCTGCCCCCAGAGGCCCCTTTGGTCTGGTCTCGTCAGTGAGTGATTTTCAGGCTTTGGGAGAGATCATGTGAACATGGAGGAAGGAAAGAGAATGTGGACACTCCAACTCAGCAGAGATGGGGTGCTGATGAGGCTGTAGCCGCTGTGATGCGGCCGTAGCCCCTGTGATGCGCGCACCAACTAACTACAAGGGAGAAAGGAAGGCCAGGGTGGGGGCTCCTGTCCTCAGAGAATGGACCAGCAGTCTGGGCGGCCAGGCCTTCAGTTCAGGGTGGTGAAGCCCTCTGCAGCAGGAGAAAGAAGAGAAGGCGGAGTGGTTCAGGGTGATGGCTAGGGTTGAGTGTCCAGCCAGGGAGCTTGGAGGAAGGAGACCAGATGTTTCATGTGGGTGCGTCCCATTGCATGGGGAAGGGGGTGGTAGGGGTCACATGGAGGGAGAGGTCAGGGAGAAACTCACACAGGAGATAAAGATTCAGAATGGGGCATTAGGGGCAGAAACTTGCATAGCTTTGCATAGCCTTGAGGCCTTTTTATACTCTGTAACTGGTCTACTTTCATGCGCTGTTTTACCTTGTCTCGTTGGAGAACTCGTTTTCAGCACTGCCCACGTATTTTTAATGATTTTTATACCATTTTAAAAAAAAACCTCAACCTTCCAAGTCTTATAACTGCTTACTTATACAAATAATCTTTCATCATTTTGAAAATTTTGTGTGAATCTCACGAACGTATTAGCTACAGGAAATTATCATTACTCATTTTGGCAGCAGTCAAGGAAAAAAACACTTTATCTAGTTAACAACCATTTAGGCCAGGAGCAAGTGTTCAGTAGCTGTAAGTGATGGCTGTGACAGCTATCATTACATCACCACACCTGGAATGGAACCCTTTGTCTCGGGAGAGAAGGCAGGCTGCCCAGACCACAGGAAGCATAAGGGACGCAGTACAAAGGTTCAAACGAGATGCACAAGGACAGATACCTTGCTTGGAACCATGACAGGATGCAAGCATTCATTCCATCAGTCGTTCCGTAACTATTTCCAGAGCACTCAGGGGCAACGCACAAAGCCTGCTCCTCCCAGCAACATTGAGTTAGGGGAAGATTAAACCAGGAGTCCCAATTGAGAGGGCTGTTTCTCCTGCTATCTCTGTCCCAATTCCTTCACTTATTTCCAGATATTGTTTGAGCCCTCTGAGGAGTGGGTTGGAGAGGTTTAGACATTATCTCCTGCCATCTCACCTTTCAGCCCACTGCCACATAATAAAAGCTGGTGTTTGCAAAAAAAATGTTGAGATGTAAGCTCTTGAGCACCTCCTAGAAAAAAATCTGCAGCCTGGCTTCCCTACCTACTCATGCCTCCATTTCATTTCCCTTCCTCTTTTCTTTCCTTCCATCTCTCTATCCTCTATCTGTAGCTGCAGCTTGCCAAGGACACCCAGGAAGTCACTTTATCCCTGCAGCCTACGTGAGCTGGGTGTCCATGAATTTTGGTATCTCCTTGCCCTCTTCACCTCTGCAAAGGTGCCCCTCTGCAGTGTCTGCAGTGGGGGACATCTTGAGGTATGGTCCTCAGAGGGCCTTCTCCAGGCCTGGTATATTCCTGTTTAGGAAAAAATGTCATTTCTCTCCCTCTCTGTCACACTTGCCCCACCCTGAGTAGATTTTGAAGGATGTCAGTGAGTCCTGGCCACTGTGCTTTTTCTCTCACGTTGTCAGCCCTGAGCTCTCACGATGGAGGGGACAGCAGCACCCTGCTTTGTAACAGTCATTTGACCCCAGAATGCTGCACATCAGTAAGAGCCACAGCCGCGAAATTATTTTTCTCTGACAGTCTGCTAACCACCCCGACTGGATGATGGAGGGCGCAGAGCCAATGCGAGGGCCTCGGGCCATCCATCACTGGAGGCCCTGCTACCCTGCAGGCTCATTACCCTTTTCATCGCCCCGGCCCCTGGCTGGGTGAGTGGAGCAGCTGGGGGACTCAGGACCAGGCGCCCTCAGCAGCTTTATTAAGTTCAAATTCTGTTTTGGATGTGGTCTGGATTCAAGGACTGTTCTTGAAATATATTGCAGAAATTTTTGTAATGTTATTTTGCTCTCTAGCTTGGCCCCAACACCCCATTACACAGCATGATTCCCCAGCACACAGATACCTGTGCTGTTGGTGCCGTGCTTCTGGAGCACTAACGCCCAGGGGCAGAAACCTCAACATTTTGTCTGTTAGCGCCGACACCAGAGCAAGTGCACCTGACCCTGGGTAGGACTCCTGAACTGCTGCCCACACCCTCAGAAAAGACCAGACCCCAGCCCCCTGCCTGCATCCACTGAGGAGGAGGAGAGTGGTATTTGCTGCTGGAGGGGCTCAGTGTCTGGAACATGCCTCCCACGTCGATATTTGACATTCTCTACCTAAGCCCCACATTCTGCCTGACACAGGTCCCAGGTGTTCAGGATGACCACCCACAGGTCTGGTTCTAAGACACCTGTAGGTTCACACTCCTTATGAAGCAAACAGAGATGCAGATCTGTGTGGTACTTCTCACCAAAGACTCATTCTCACATGGATGAAGCTTCAGAACCATCCCCTGTGAGAGCCACCTTGTTAAGTAACACTGCATGGAAATATTTTAAATGTGGCAATGCCCAGAACTGTGCAGGGAGCTTGTTTGAAGGCCACTTTGGATCCGACTGCAAAAAATTCAGCAGGTGCATTTCTGTCAAATGCCCCACCTTGATTCCCATGCTGGGCATCAGAGCCACCCACAAGGTAAACTGCCATTTGGATCTTCATCCAGCTTGTTCCCAGAGGAGCGGGATCGGCCCACAGGGCAGGCTGGCGCTTGCTCTGTGCTAGGCAATGCTGAATACGCACCGAGTTCAGACCTACAGGCACTCATCTCTGGTGGCCACTGCTTTTGCGTTCTTTTTAAAGAATGAAGCACGTACCTCGCTATGCTGAACCTTTTTTCCCATGATAAAGGTAAAGAAGTATAAACTTATTTCCAGCCTCAATCTTGAAAAAATAAGTTCTGAAGAATAGTATTCTTAATAAAGATTAAAACCATAGGTTTCGATTTCTCCAGGATCTAATTTTCTCCATTTTCTGTACCTGGGGGTATTTCTAGAATCAGACTAGTTGTGTTCCTTCAATTTCATGAGGTCTGACTCTAGGTCTCTTAGCTAGAGTGAAGAGATCAAGACTTTATTAAATTCTTTAAAACACAGGGCAGACCTAAAGGAGCGACATCTGTAATGTTCACACCAGGATGTGTAGACTGGGCACTCTGCAATAGCGCACTGAACCCCTCAAATCTCTATGCCTACTGCTGGTCCACTTCCTTGGTCAGGTCTCCTCCACATCAAGGGAACACATGTCAGCAAGAATGAGTCTGTGTCAGGAATAACATCACCTAGAAGCATCATCATAAAAATGACATAATCGCAAAATTTTCCATCTCTCCTGCCCACCCCAGCATTAAAAGAATTGAATTCCCAAAAGTATTAAATTCAACCAAAGATACCTACATGTCAGCCTTTCCTTTCCAAGGAAACTGGTTGGAGAAGAGAATAAAGCAGCTGTGATGGGCATAGGAAGAAAGTGAGTCAAGGAACCACAGCTCTGGAAAGAGGGTAACGTCACAAAACAACCTAGTTGATTGATTTGTTTGGGAGTTGTTCTTTCATCCTCAGTGAATTACTTTATTTCTTTTTTGTACTAGTATTTCCATGTTATCCTGCAGTGTGTTAGCACTGTCTCGAAGATTTAGTCAAAGCCCCATTTTCAGGGTGGGGGAACACCTATGAAACTACCAAAAAGATTGGGTGCTTTCACCAAGCCTCTCAAAGACCCTTTTAGGGAAATGGGGTCTCAGACTCAGTCTCACTATTTTCACACACCCAGCAACCCTCCCCCACCTCCATTCTCTGTTCTCTGCAGTTATTACTACCCGGAGAGGGAGAAACCATGTAGATCTATAACATAATAGACATGAACAATTTTTTTTCTAGATTCAGCATTTTATAGTAAATTTGTATCAGAGCTCAGTATGTGACCCCATTTCCTAGAATCTACCCTTAGAATTAGCTGCAGAATTAGATGGGGACCTGTCACTGTTACTGCTCTTTCAATAGCTGCGCGGCAGGACACTAATGGGATGTTTGCACAAATGCCTCCGTCCTTCCAAACACCAAGGTGATTCCCAAATGCCTCTGGCCATTTTACAGATTGTTTTTCTAATCTCACACTCCTGCTCATCTATCTTATTCAATAGAATCAGCATCCTAACTGCTATAAAGCAAAACTGCTAATTAATATTGCCATGACGAATTAGCAATGAGGGATCCTCAATTTTAAATAGAGGAACTTAAAATGAATAGTCCTCTTGATTATGAAATAGCTCAGCATTGTCATCACTGGTTTGCCTCAAGGCGCCCAGGCCCCTACAGACACTCTCGGAGAGATGGGACGCCCGCTCAGCTCTTGGGAAACCCCTTTCACTCCTCCCAGATATAGGAAGGGATTCTCACCAATGAACCGTGTGTGCAGCCAGAGTCATTTCAGAAAGACGTCTGAAGGAACACCTAGGGCTTTCTGAATCCTGCAAGCAAAGAAAGAAAGGGTTCTGGATTCCAAATTATTCTCTTGGAAAAGACTGATTTCTTTACATCTCAGCAAGGTCTTTTTCTCATCTCCTCGTGATTGCGGTTTCTCAGCTCCATCTTCTTATCATCATCTCCTCCAGGAGGAGAGATTGGAGTGGCCCTCATGACCTCCAGGGAACTGCTGGCACAGGTAAGTGCCTGATGTAAGAGCCCAGGTCTCACCCACCTTAGAAGAGCATCTCTGGCCACAAAGACACCAAGCCAAGCGCTTGCTCACCTCCTGATGGATGAGTCTCTAGACGGATCAACAAGCCTGGAATTTCTGGGACTTCCCCTTAGCCTCGCATCGTCACAGATGCTGGCGATAGAAACACCCTCTCTCTTCCCTCATCCTCTCCTGACTCCCTACCTGTGCACCCTTACCACCACTTCCCCCACAAGCCCTGGGGGTTTGGACAGTATCTCTTCCAATGGAAGTCATCCTGTGATCTCATCGCTGTTAACTAGTATGGATAAACTTGGAGTATAAGGAACAGGGAGATGGCCTGCAGTCAGGTGGACAGTGAGAGCTGGGACAAGGCAGCCCCTTGCCTCAGAGGATTTCCATGGGAATTTGTGGGAAAACACAGAAAGAACATCCATGTTTCATTTTTAATGTACATTTCATTGGAATTCAGAAATTCAGGACTCTCAGGAAAGCCTATCTCTGTCCTAATCAGCCCGGGCTGTTATAATGGAACACATCAGAATGGGTGGCTTGTAAGCAGCAGGCATTTGTGTCTCAGTTTTAGAGGCTGGAAATCCAAGATCAAGGTGCCATCAGCTCCCGTGTCTGGTGGGGACCCTCCTCTTTGTTCTGACGTGGGGAAGGGGCACCAAGGCTCACCACCCACAATGCGCTGTTGCAGGGTCATTTAGCCTCTGAGAAATTCTAGGGGGTAGAGGGGGGCAGGGTGAGGACATCACCATATCACCATCCTGCACCACCTTCCTCAGAAAGCTGGGGGGACCCCGACCTGCTGACCTTGCTATGAGCCCAGGACAGCATGGCTCCCTGGAACGCAGGACACTTTCATCAGCAGACTCTGCCTCAGGCTCCAGCCTGTTGTCCTCACACCCTGCTCCCCCATCGCCCACATTCAGATCACTCTGACCCCAACATTCCAGGAAGAGGAACAGTTCCTTCGATTCAAGACCATCTTTGTTTTGTTGTCCAAACGCCTTCCAGTCAGACTTGTGAGGGGAAGGGTCTCCTGCAGTCTCATGGAGACACGAATTGGACCCCAGCAAGACCTCAGTCTCCTGTCTCCAGACTGCAGGGCCCACTGAGCATGATTTTAATGGAGCTTGGAATCTCAGTCTTTCTTACCACTCATACCACATGGGCATTGCCTATCACAGGGCATTCCCAGAGTCACTGGGGAAGCACAGCTATTCTTTTCCCACTGGACACTGTGATGGCTGTTAGTCCACACACTGTCTATCCTCTGCGCCTACACTAAGAAACTGTAATCGTGAATCCAAGCAAACACATTGTTGTGTCCAATTTTCCTTAATTGCTTTAACCAGTGAAGCCAATGTGTCAAGATGGACCTGCTTCTCTGATACACAGAGCAAAATTCAGTGATCTCTGCATCTCTCTTTCTCTCTCTCTCTCTCTCTCTCTCTCTCTCTCTCTCTCTCTCACACACACACACACACACACACACACACACTGTGCCTACATGATGCACACACACAGCTGTATGTGTATAATGCTGCATCCAGAGAGGAAGGCACTCTCCAGGGGGTTGTGCAAGAAACACACCAGTTCTTAGTGTCACATTTCAGGGACTCACCAAGTTATTAACCTTTCCAAGGCTCGGTTTTCTTGTCTGCAAATAGTTGTTCCGAAGATTAAGTGTTCACAACAATAGCGTGGGTGTTCAGTGATCACTGATTATCGCTGGCATTATGATCATGCTCTTTGTGATACAATTGATGGTTCAGTTCTTGGAGGCACCTTATTCCATAATCAAAATAACAAATGCACACAGAGGTGGGGCCTCACGTCGCGGCCACCTTGGTGTAAGGAAAAGGGATTTGTGTATGACTCTCAGCTCCTTGCAAAAGGATCACTGGTAAAATACAGTGACATGTTTACATAAGCAAAGTGTGTGCTGTCCATCTGAAATTCAAATTTAGCTGGATGTCCTGTACTTTTATTCACTAAAAATTTAAGCAGTCCTAAAGCAAGAAGAGTATAGACGGGGTGTAGAAGTGCAGAAGGGTGGGGTCCCTGGGAGAGAACTGTGGGACCATCTGAGTCTGGTCCTGATACTCAACATTGTCCCAGTCGTCGGAGCACAGGGAAGTGTCCCATTTGGGACACTCAGTTATGGACTGAGAGGGCTCCAGACTTGGGAACACAATACCCTCTGGCTAGAAACCAGACGTTCAACCTCACTTACTGCAACTCTCCTCCTGAAGGGTGTTCACAAAGGAGCCAGTACTGAGACAAGATGGCGTAGGACCTGAGAGGTTAACACTGGCAACCCAATTCCATTTAGAACCTCTGTGTGTTCACTGCCTGGAAGCCCTTTTTCACATGTGCTAATATTCGCTGACTGGTTTCACTTATGAAGTGGAAAGGCTGGATGTGGACAGGCCTAGTGTCGGAGGCCAGCTCCAGGCAAAGTTATTGTCAGTTCCGAGGGTGGTGGAGAAGGCGTCAGCGAAAGGAGGGTAGGGGAAGGGGAGTGAGAGACAGCACACACACCAAAGAGTGATCAGGCTGCTCTGTTTATTGCCCCAACAGTGGGGTTTTTTATACCATAAAATTGGCTAGCAGGCATAGTTTCTAAAGATAATGATTGACTGCAAAATGAGGTAAAAGTAACAGGATACTTATTTTTGTTAAGCACATCATCAGTTACATTTGGATTACAATCAGGAGGTTTCTGGGGAAAATATTTTTTTGCTTAAGGTAAATTTTCTGAGATATGAGGTATAAACATAATGATTAACCTTTGCCCTGAGCCTGGAGCCTAAAAGGCGATAACGTAATGTCCTTTTTGCCTGGAAACCAGAATTTGATCAAAGGAACCATCTTATTCCAACTCCCTGAAGTTGTTAATCACAGAAGCCATCTTATGCTGATTCCTAGAAGCAGGCAGGGGAATATAAGGGGAGGGGGAGTAAATGTTTTTGTACAGGATACTAACTCATGATCAGGCAAGAATGTATACTTATCAAGAGAGCAGCTCAGCTCCTGGACCCAATCATGGGGTCTTGGGCAATGGAGAGGTTATGTATGCAGGCATATCTTAAGAAAGTTATAGGTTTAACTAGAAAATATTTGTGAGTCAAAATAGTTATGGAAAGAGATGTCGCCTCTTGGCTACCTAATAAGGAACTCTTCCTTGAAGGTCCTAGCTCCATGCTGCGCCCTCAGGCAATTCGGGCAGCCTAGGAGAATTTTGACAATACACTGCAGTACTCACTGCCACCATCTCAGTGTGCGATGTGGGTAAAGAAGAACCACCAGAAACCAGTCACCTAAGGACTCAGTTCTTCCTACCTAGTGATTCTCAGTAACTGACTAGTGCAGGGGGTGGGGGGTGGTTCTCAGTCATTAAAATCATCTTGTCACATGGATCCTGGATCCGTGTGAAACTGACTTTCTACCCACTGGCCCCAGTTATCCTGGGCTCTGGAGCAGTGTGCCAAAGTCCAGCTCCAGGACTATACTTCAAGGTAAGGATCTCCAGGTGCTCCGGAATCCCTGAAATCTGTTCACCTCCCTGATTATCTCCAACCCCATTGGAAGCCGTAGTCACTCTCAGGATGCTGTTCCTTCTAACACCTCCACTCAGTCTGGGTTTTGAGCCACACATGCTCTTGTGGTCCATGAGGAAAGAGGGGTGACCTTCTACTGAAGGAGGGTGCCCCTGCACATCCAGCTGACCCAGACAGTTCACCTCAGTTGCGCATAAAAGGCATTGATGGCCAGAACCACAGTGACAGCTGACTTTTTGTCATTACCCATGGAAGAATCTTTTAAAAGCCCTCCTTAAAGAGGGTGTCTACAAAGCTTAACAATTCACTTATATAATTATACAATGAATGTACAATGGATGTACAGTATATATCATACATACACTGGTATGCATTATATAAGCCATGTGAAATACATAGCTACATCATACACATTCATACACTGGGGAATGCCATGAGCATTGTATGTGCAGTTTACACCTGTACAATACATATTCACACACTGTACAATGTATGCAAATGTGCACTTATAATTACACATTCACACAATGTACAATATACATTCACACAATCTCTGCCATCTTACTTTCTACTAAAACAAACAGTACAATTTCGGTAAGAAAAATGAACAAACATACTTAGGCGTAGATGTTCCCAAGATTGTGTTTGGTGTTTTCAACTGTAGTTAAGATCCTGCTGATTAGTCAAACAGAGTCTATAAGCTGAGCTCCCCACGTGCCCCAGCACTGCATTGCCACTGTTATCAGTGGTGATGAGCTCCTCATGCAAACCTTGGCGGTGGCCCAATTCATGTTCCCCTTGTACAGTGTCCCCTTGGACACTGAGATGCTGGGCAGTCAAGTCCCTCGCTGGCAAGACGGGAACCAAAAGGAAAATCACAAGAAGGGCAGAGCCCCTCTCTCTCAGTAGTGGCCGGGAAGCCCTCAGATGCCAGAGCGCTCTCCTCTGCAACCCAGCGTGTTTGCAGGCCGGCGAGGAAGTGAACACACTACTGCGCGTGCATTGTGTGATTTGGCAGGGAACAAGAGACACAGAAGTGTGTGTTGTTCTTCCATAGCATTGTGGGCAGGTAGCAGGAACACAGGCTGGCTTTGAAGGATGGAAGACTTGGCTTGTGAGGGGAAGGGAGTGCCCCAGGAGCGACCCCCAATGTGGGCATTGAATCCAGGGCTTTGTGTCAGGCCACCCCAGGTTGGCTGATCCCTCCACAGAGCAGCTCCCACTGGGAAGAGTCACCTTTGTCAGCAGCGTGCGGGCAGCTTCACCGGTGTAGATGGTGGGCTTTGAGGAGCTGGCTGGGCAATGTGTCTTCCTCGGGGACACATTGTTACTTTGAAAAGGAGAGACAGCAGAAAAGAGATGACACATGGGACAGTGCCAACATGTAAATGAGCTGGGAAAGCACAGAGGAACATCCCAGAGGAGACGCACCTCCCAGTTGCAAGGAGCCAGGGAGAGAATGAAGAACTGAGCGGGGGAAGTCAGGCTGCCATCTGCCCTGCTGGCCCAAGGGCGCTCTCTCCTTGCAGGCGCCCGGCTCCTCCCCAGTCTCCACCACGCCTCTGTCCTGTCTTCATCCGGGGACATGTTAGACTGTTTTCGCTCCCACATCTATCTCTGCTCCCTTATGAATCACATAAGGGTTACCAGGGAAGGAAGCTCTTTGGAGAGCACCCCGGAATCTCAGAATGGAGTGGGGCTCTAAGTGCACTTCGAGCTCGGTGGGGTGCTGCCTACAGACCAACCATACGGCCCTTCTCACCATGCTGATGAGATGTGGAGGCTGCAAACTGGGTATGAAAGTTGCATTCAGAACCGGAGCCTTCTCGTCTCTGCCACTCCTGGGCTTCACAGTCATTGCCCCTGATTCTTCCTGTGTTATCTCACATTCCCAGAAAATGGGTGGAGATGAAACCCCGGTACCGGCAGATTCTTGGGATCATAAGTGAGTAAGGTGTGAAAAGGGTAAAGGAGGAAACCTGCCCACCACATCCAGGTCAGCCCACAGGGCTCCAGTTCTAACCACAGGCTCACAGTGGCCAGGCACCCCACTAGCCCCCACAGCAATGTACCCACCCCTCTGCAAGTCACTTTAGAAGCACATTCCATATTGGCAGTGACTGTTTAATGCTGTTCTTACCAGGGACGCTGGTCAGCTTGGGTGTTGAAGGTGTGACAGGTCTCATCGTAAGTAATCATCAGGAAGTCAGGGGGAGCAGCAAGTGTCCAAGGAAAGTTTAGATTCCCCCTCTAATCCCTTTTCCAGGGGACAGGCAACTTCCAGAGGCATGGCAGGGGGCGGAGAAGGGGATGCAGACTGGTAGGGGAGGGGAAGGGGGAGCGCTTGGCAGTGGAGCCCCTCAGTCTCCAACCCTGATTTCATCATCTTCAGAAGGGGCTGTGTCTAGATGTTCACTTGCAACTCGCACCCTCTAAGCACACAAACCCAGCCCAGGATACCCATATGTCAACACGACACATACAATATGGCACAACGTGCCAGCAGCCATTTATCTGAGAGCACTTAGGAGTAACAAACACAAATGCGCTGCCACGTCAACAAGCAATCTGTAGCACTTTGCCCAAAACCAGAACTGATACTTCCTCTCACCAGTCATGTTTCCCATGATACTTTAGTTTTCCAAAGCAAAGGAAGAACTCAGGACAGCCGAGAAAAGAACAAGAGTCTAGCAAAATGGTGAGCTGTCTGCTTTGATGTCCCATCTGGGTGGCATCAGCATGGGGGATGGAGCAAGAACCCCAGGGGTATGGTCGGGGATGGGGTGAGAACCCTATATTTACACCCTGACTCTTCCCCCCATGTGCTCCTTATCAGCAGAGTTTCTTTAGGAAGAAACTGAATGTCAAAAGCCTGTTTAAATATGTTGCATCGGGAGGCAATTCCTCTCTCCAACCACCCCTCAAACTTACCTGAAATGTTCTAGAAAACAAAGAGTCAGCTGTGGTTAGATCTAGTTTACCCCTTTATGACCAAATCCTTCCTCATCTGGCTCTATTTTTGAGTAAATACAATGAGTCTACCCAGTTCCCCCAGGACTGGTAATGTTGATTCCTGTGTGTTACACGGGGGTTGCAGGAACTCTCAGCTTGGACAGATGAGCACCTGTCCCCGGGTCCACAGCCCCCTTCTCCCTCATGCTTTGTCACCCTCAGCCCTACATGGTAGAGCTAATGATGCATGGAAAGTGGAATAATAGTTTGTAACAATGGCAGCACAATTAAACATTTTTAAATGCATTTTTCTAAATTAATACACCCAGTGGAATTATGAGTTCACTCAAGTACTCAAAATTACAAGCATACAGAACAAAATTATCATACAAACACCAAGCATGAGAGACTTTCTTCTTTGAATCCAGGGCATTTCCCCCTGATGGAGGCTATAATTGATGCAGTGATGAAAGTCTTCCTCTGCCTGCAGTCTAGCTCTTAACCAGGTTTCCTTTGTGACAGTTTCAGTAAAAGGAAAAGTATTTAGTAAAATGACTCTCAGGCGGCGTGGTTTAGGGGGAAAGTTTTATTCAGTTATCTAAATTGGGAAATCAGAGCAAATATGCTTCCATAAAATACACATGTTGTCCTGGAGTGTCCAGGGAGTGTTTTGGATTTCAAAGTCAAGTAAAAGGAATTTGAAACACTAAAGAACATGGGTGGGTACAATTATGCAGACACCTGTCCTTCCCACTCCACCTCCCGCCCCAGCCAGAGATCTGTCACCTCACCTCCAGCAGAAAAAGGGACACCGAGTGCATCATTTTCTTCACAGTCAGTCTCAGGTCAGAGTATAAAGTGGCCTAACCGCTCGGGCCAGCAGATTAGGGTCCCCAAGCCTGGAACCAGCCATGGACTGGGAAGCAAGTTCCCCACACCCTTCCTCCCCCTGCAGGAAGACTGGGTAGGAACAAAGTTCAGGGGGCCATGAGACCCATGCACACGGACCACATACAGAGCATCAAAAAGGTCAAGGAGGGGATCAATTCTGACAGAATCTAGAAAGGAAAGCCTTTAAGAGGAGACAGGTTTCCACTTCCCTGTGTGAAACCTCCCCTAGGAGCCTGGAATAGTGTGAAAGGCAGAAGGAAGATGTGCCAGTCAAGGAGGCTGCATAGCCTGCGGCTAGAAGCGAGGCCACAGAGGACTGGGAAGGATGGGGGTCCTGGAGGACCTGAGGTGTTTGTAGACTGTGGGGGCCTCTGAGGAACTACTGCCCAGGGCAACTGATGATTTTGGTTTTGAGCTATTGAGTGTGAGGTACACCTGGGCCCACCTGTGGGGTTCCCTGCTGTCACTCAGAGCCATACTAGGGTGGGAAACCTCAAATTATAGTCTGACTCTGACCCATATGAGCAGGTGCCTTTGGGCAACTTACTTATAATCTCATCTGTAAAATGGGCAACTTTCCCAATGGAAGGAGTTTTCTTGGCTCCCCTGAGGATGAGGGTGATGAAACTGTGAGACTCAAGTGACCCAATGACTATGGAAGTCAGATTCACCTTGACATGACCTTGAAGATGATGGCAGGTGTGTCAACAAGGATCGTCATGGCATTGGGTCTGGGATGAAGAAGGGGACTCTCCATCTCCCGGGCATGGTCAGTTTCCACAGAGTGCCATCCTCAGCAGCAGCAAAGAGTATAGAAAATAAGCGTGTGCCCTTTTTACACCTCTGAACCCCAATCTCTATTTCATCTCAGCCTGGAATGGAATGGTGGGGAGAGTTGGGAATGAAATTGGGAAATTCACAGTGAGTTCACGAGGGTGAACGAAGTTCACGAGGGTGAATGAAGGCACACCTCAGCCGGGTCCTGGCCTGCAGCTCACCAGTAGGACCAGAGCAAGTGTTCTAAGGACAGTGGGTGACATTGACTTCACAGTCATTTGGAGGATGGGTGGGACAACATTCCAAAGAGTCTCAGTGGCCACACTCTCTACTCTAAGGCAGGAGTGACCTCTCCTCAGAAGAACCATTGCTGTGTGCTGTCTCCAGGAAGATGTAGGGTGTCCCTAAAACTGATCCATTTGGCTTGTCTCCTGCTTCTGGAAGTGCAGGTCACAATACTACAAGAGTGCTGCGACCTGGTTCCAATGCTGGCTGACCTGCTAATTCAGCCCCCTCCAAGTCCCTTAGGTCTAAGAGTCATTTCATGAGCTGGGGTGAATCCTCTCTCTGTTGAACCATTCCTTTGTCTCATGCTTGGTCTGTTGGGTTGACTAGTAAATCCAATGTTGTGAAATTTTAAAAAAAACACCAATCCAGTTCCTTGTTTTATAGAAATGCCCACCAAACCCCATGGAGTGAGAGGCTCAGGGCCAGCTCAAGGCTCAGGGCCAGCTGGAGAGCTGTGGTGGAAACCAGAGCAGGTCTCGTGACTTGAGAATTCTTTCTGCAAAACTCGGTTTTCATGAGGAAGCTTTTGAGGATAAGAAAAGCCCTGAACTATTTTCATGTCTTAGTGTAAGTGCCATTTCTATTAATCCTAGAAGTGTATTTTATCCTCAGTTTTTGCTCTTTGTACTGTCAGGTTCCAAATAGATCATAACTAACCCAGTTTGGGGATGCCATAGAGACCATGCATAGAGTACTCTTCTCCCTCCAAAATGAAAGCCACAAAAAAAGAAAAGAGAAAGGAAACCAAAGTTCCAACCCAACCTGAGAATGCTATTTTCACAAAAACTGCTAAGAGAAATTTTTAAGTCACACAAACCTTTTAAGTATAGGTTCTAGTTTTTTCCTCCTATATTCCAGTGATGATCCTGTGCATTTCCTGATTTGGAGGTCACTTTCTTAAACACAACCAAAATTCTTATTATTGACATGAGAGTTTGTATAGAAAAAGAGCTAATTTCGATTTCTGGAAAAATCAGAATGAGAAATGGCAGACAGAGAAGAGGATTAGTAGTGGCAAAGCCAGTCAACTTCCCATCCTATGGACACGGAAGAGTGAGCTAACAGAGATCAGAACACCAGTAAGTTGTTGGTGGTGATGCTGGAGAGGGTGGCGAAGGTGGCGGGGGCTCAGTGCTTCCTGATGCGGGGTCCAGAATGAGGCTGATTCTGCCAGTGTCCAAAGGCACCAGCAGAGCTGGAACCTCCCCTCACAATCCCTTCCGCTAGTTCCCAGAGCACCTGTGATTACTAACCTCCACAGGTCTGGGGTCCCAGCAAGGAAGGGAGACACCATCTCCAAGGACCCCCATCAGATGAACCACTCCTCCTGCCCTAGGAGGCAGCAGGGGTGGACAGAGGTTGGAAGTGTCAATCCCTGTGGTCACCCCTTCATGAGCAGAAGCCCCAGGAGTGAGGGACAGTTGAGCCTTGAGCATCTTTGGAAGCCACGACCTCCCATGGGAGAGGCAAGTGCAGAGCGACAGGTTCCATGGTGGCAAGTGGGAGCTCTGAGGTCAAACGTTTGCGCTGCAGTAGGGGGCCCACCAGGCACCACTTGTGACTCTGAGCTTTCCTAACCTTTCTCTGTGAAGGGGGAATGTTGGAAAAGGACAGCATCACGGGGCTATTCTTGAGGAATTCACAAAGGGGTCTGGTGAAGGGCAGGCTTCATTGCAGTGATTTCCACTTTGATGACGTGTTTGAGAGTGAGCAGGTGAGCAGGAGGGCGGCGGGTGTGGTCCTGGCGGAGCAGCCCCTCTCTGCAGGAGTGTTGGCAGATCACACTTTCCCGATGGCACCGCATGGCCATCCCAGCTAAATTCAATCCAAAATCTAGAGGAAAGAAGTCTGTTGCATCACCATAATCAATATAGCCTGGGGTGTGCACACCCAGGGGAGCAGCTAGAGGGTAAAAGTGTTACAGGAAAAAAATGATGGAAAGAATGGCATTTAGCCCACAGGAAATGGTGCTGTAGGACAGGTGGTTTTCTGGTTGCTGCTAATTGAATTCAAAAACAATGTGGTTCTCAACCTGTTTTGGCCCACAGGACACATGAAGGTGACACTTGCATGTGCCAGCACATGAACGTCCTTGTTCTCTCGAGAAACTATGTCAGAATGCAAGAGAACAAAGGGATACAGTAAGAACAGCTTCAAACCATCAAGATTTACATCAAAAGTAGATCACTCTAAACCTTTGTGTATTACAGGAATGATTTTTTTGTACCTGCACATGATCTCAGATAGGTGAGTACCTATCAGGCATAGATGTCTCTGTCCCTAGCTCCAGGAGGCTAAGCAGGGAGCAAGGTCCAGGGAGGAAGGAGTAGGGAGTAACAGGCAGGGGGCAGGGGACAGGGCAGGGAGCAGGGACAGGGCTACATCTGTCAGTGACAGTCGCTCAGCATCTCAGTGAGCAAAGTTCCTCTTGATGTAAACACTGACTTGGAGAATTTTCAAAGCTTGGCACAAATCCACTATACCCTGGACTGGTTGATATTTCTGTTTTGATTGGTTTTATTTGTCTGTTTTTAATACCTTTGATAATGAAAGCAAATGGGAGGAAGGTAGAGGAAAGAGGAAAAATGAGAACAGCAAAAACATGGCTAATAGATCTAACATCTTTGCCAAGTGTCAAATGAGTGAATAGAAGGTTCCAACTGACTCCAGGTATAAGTGCTGGCTGGCAAGGACTACCTCAGCCTACTCCTGAGAGTCAGGGCAGTAGGAGGCCCTGGGCTGCTGTGATTGTGAAAGTATCACCACTGCGCTGCAGACCCAAGTTTGGTTGCTTTTTCAGCAGGGGAGCAGGTTAGCCACTAGGAGCCAGGCTGGCGCTGGGGTTGCAGAAAGAGACACTGACAGGCAGGAGAAACAGAGGATGCTGTGAGCATCCAGCCAAGGATAGGAAAGGGATCTCCAGAGACTGCTCGGTGGTTGGAACACGGAGGTGAGATAGGCATGAAGTGGACTTCAGGGTGCTCGAGTGAGTGAGTTCTCCAAGGAAGGAATGGGAGCACAAGCTCAGAGTGAAGGGGGGAGAGTCACCCAGCACGCCCTTTTCAGAATCCAGAACTGACTGGCTGGAGAGGAAGAATGGAAGGCAAATTTATCTGTACCTTTCAGTCTGGAAATCACACACACACACACACACACACACGCGCGCACCCCAACCCCCCCCCAAAATTTCAGGAATCATCCTACAAGGGTTGGACTGTTACCTAGAAGTCATTGCAAGGACCATTTTCATTATTCATGTTTTATATTTATTTATAAACTAGACAGATTTGCCAAATGGGAAATTAGCTGGTGCATGTCCGAGGTCATCCTAAATGACAAAGTCATACATTTTAAAATTCTGCATCATTTTAGTCAATACCTCATGTGAATGGTGGGACCTGAGTTTTCTGTTTCAGTACAGGGTTCTGTTGTATAGGGTTTACTGGGGGGCATTGGGACAGTAGCAGGAGGGGATGGTTAAAAGAGCATTTTATTTGACAGGGATCTGAAAACCAGAAATTGGAAATGGGGACGGAATGATTAAAAAAAAAAATGAGGTTTATCTGCAATGTACTTCTTAGGGGATAGAAGCAGTGAACTGGGAATAGTCGATTGAAACTGTGCAGCCCAACACAGCGAAACTTCAGGCTGAATGAATTTAAATATGTAGGGCTGAACTTCTGAGGTAGTGTTCAGTTAAGTACTTATCAGCTGACATTCCTGAAAGGAGAAATTACTTGTCACATTTTTAATACACTTCCCTGTGCCTAAAGAAATGCCCATTCCAGTTTGGGAACAGTGGTTCTTCCTCAGTGTTTCTACCTATGGACTCACTTCAGTGAGTATTTCTCATTTAAAATAGATACCTTTGTTTCAGTACAAGATAATGTATGCCAGTGATCCTAACTCATTTTCCAGAGTAGCATAGCAAAATTAAAGGATAATAGCAAGGCAGAGTGAATGTCAGTTCCAACTAATAACGTCGTACATTTAGCTTCACGTATGTGTCATTTGACATCATCCGAATGCTGGATCGGACCGTTAGCTAAGAAGCAAGCTCTGACTACCCTAATTTGTGACTTCGGGCTCTCCTCTTTCATAGCCTTACCCATTATCTTGAAAGATTATATGACTCGCTTCCTTAACTTCTCCTGGTATTGAAAAATGGTAATGATACTAATGTGGTATATAGTATAGATAATTGGAGTGGCCTAAACAAAAATATGAGTGTCATGGATTTTATTCTAATCCTTTTTATGCCCAGCAGTCATGCTGAGATGTGAAAGAGAGAATGGGGAGGTAGAGGTGAAAGGGCAGTTAACTCTCACCTACATGCACCAGGCTCAAAGGTATCCTTCAAACTGAGCAGCCCAAAGAAACCAGGTGATTCAGGTACACACCTGTCCATTCAGACATGTCATCTAGTTCACCTGCCACATGAACCAAGTCCACGTGTTCACCCATTTCCATCACGATCACTCAAGTCCATGAGTGCTCTAACTTCAGTCAACACAGCTGTGCCTTTAAAGTTTGTAGTTAGCATCTAAATGCTGAGTGAACCTGTATCTCTAAATCACATACAATATTATAAACCAACGTTACCTCAATAAAAAATAATACAGTAAAAAAAGAAAAGTGAGTTCTCTGGATATCTTGTCTTTCCTAATACTTCATTGTTTGGTCAAGTATTGGGAATGAATCTAGAGACAGGTAGACAGATTCTCTCTCTTTCTCTCTCTTTCTCTCTCTTCCTCTCCCTCTCTCTCTCTCTCTCTCTCTCTCTCTCTGTCTCTGTCTCTGTCTCTCTCTCTCTCTCTCTCTCTCTCTCTCTCTCTCTCTCTCTCTCTCTCACACACACACACACACACACACACACACACACACACACCTCTATACCCCGTGCTCATAAATACGTGCTATATGGCTCTACTTTATAGATCTCTCCCAGTAATTAGTTGACTTTTAAAAAGTCAATTCTTGGTTATATATGAAACTTAAAAACAAATCTTCAAATAAAAAAGGAAAATTTCTTTAACTTCATTCTAAAATCAGCCAGTTCCATTAGCAGAAATCTTCTGTCTGCTAATTTCTGGGTATCTTGAGTCATTGTCTGCCCTCAGGCCATGTACTCTGCCTCTGTAAGAGTAGAAGAGTAGGAGACTGAATGTTGCAGAAAGAGAGCACGCACACAAGGAAGGCCACCACTGAGAATAACAGAAAAAGAGTGGAAGTAACCAGCCAGAGAGTCCTAAAAGTAATTCTTTCTAGCACTAAGGACAATAATAAAACTCCACTGACATGGGTAACCCTCAGTGGGATAGGGAAGTGTAATTTTTTTCTAAAGAGAACTTTTGTGGTCTTCTGGGTGTGAGCAGGCTACTGGAAATGTCTTTTCCATTAGTAATACCTCGTAATTCATAAGCAGCTGAACCTAAATGGAGTTAAAGGTCATTCTTATTTTATAGGAAGAAATATCCGAGGAACCTGCAAGCCTTTCATTTTCCTTGCAAAGCCATGAGTTACTCATACATCATAATGCGGAATTATCTGACTTTCTACAGCAAGAATATTCATTTAACACATATTTGAAGGGGCTTTCCATGATATGTTAGGAATCTCACGGATTCTGCAGTGTGCAAGAATCTAACAAAGTCCGTTAAAGGCTGGCAGCATTAATTAGACACCAAGTATTTAAGACACCGAGGAAGCAAAAATCAACATGATAATGTTCATTAAGAAACTCACGGTGAGAATAACAGGCAGACATTAAAGTAGTAACACAATAGTGAGATCACTGCTTTAATGAGGGTGCCTCTGCCTTTTTGAAGGGTTGTGTCTGATTATTGCAGAGTAACATTTTAAATGCATTACAGAATCCCATTGTTTGAAAGTCTCCTGCAGGGCCTGCTATGGAAAAGCAAAGAATAATTTTCAAAGAGATTGGTACTGAATTTATGCATTCCATAAATGTGAATGTTTGCATATTGCTGTTTCTTAAAATGGGAGATACATTTAGAAATCACTGGATTTTACAACCAAGTTATTTTTGAATAAGAGTTAATTATGTTTACATTTGTAATAAAGATATATGGAAACATACTCTGAATGGTCACATTAGCCACAATAGCCAAATGTGAAGACCCATTTGGGACTATTCAAATCCAAATTCAGTGTTAAGGCACTTTGAAGACAGATTCTTTGTGATACAAACATACTTTGACTTGTATGCACAAAATAGGGTAAACCAAGCAATGAGCTACTTCCAAAAAAAAGAAAAAGATGAAAAGATGATCAGGATCTACAAATTTTGCTTTTATGAGTTTTAATATCAGAGAAAAGTGACAGAGTAATTCTTATTTAGGCAGGGATTTACTTATTCTTTTTTAAAGATTTATCAAAATGTTCCTTAAGGTTTGGATAAGACATAAATGACTGCCAGGGTTTGTTCATAACCCCACTAGTGGCTTGCAAGCAGTCAAGTCTACTTGCCAAGAAACTGGTTTCTACCCATCCATCCACCCACCCATCTACCCATCATCCATCCATCCATTTTAACAGTATTTAATGAGCAAGACTGTGTCCCAGCTATATGCCAGATGTTAGAAATACACAGATGTAAAGATAAAGGTCTTGTCCTTGAGATTTGCTCACAGCTGGCCAATGAATTTCCCAAAAAGTATGACCCAAGAACTCCTCTCATATGCTGATTTGCCCGGCATCATGTTTAAAAACAGACCCTGGACACATACCCTAGGTTTACCAAATCAGAATTACTTGGGTTGCATTTTTTAATAAGCACCCCAAGTGACTCTTAGTCATGTTAAAATTTTAGAATTAAACTTGAGAAAGGGTTTGAAATGAGAACAAATAATTACAATGCATTTTACTGTGCTGTTGTAGAGATGTGTTAGGAGTTTTGTAAAAGCACTGAGCAAAGGGGCTAACTCAGAACCTAGGAAATAAGGACCCTTTATTATTTGTTAGTGACAGTGCCACTTTTTATCCTACACGTACGAACTTCACAAAGACATTCGATACAGCCTGTGAAAAACAAGCAGTAAAATAGGAAAGTTAATTTTAACTCTCTACAAACATGTTTGATTTTGTGAAATAACTTTTCTTATAAAAAGAAAACTTCAAATACACAGAAAATGTCCTCTATGGAATCTTAAAGATTTATCTATTGAGGTTGTAAATCTTAATAAAGGAGTATATGGGAGGAGCTGACTTTGCATATGTAAATTATAACTGTAATTATATACATCTAAACATGTGTGTATACATATGCAGACATGTATAAACTATTTTTGTAAGTATAAATGTACAAGTGCAAGAAAATATTCTCACTCTGTTGAAGCACATTTCTCCTTAAGAAGCACAGATTGCCGGGTGTTGGGTCTTGGTGAAATTTCTAGGCTCCACATTTAATAGACCCAACACATTCATTTCCATGGAGGAAAAAAAGGAGAAAGTGGCAATATACTTAACAAAATTCTTTTAAGTCCTGTTTTAGACAAAAATCTCAATCAATAATAAATAAGCTTGATTCAAGAAACAGAAGCTAGACTTCATTTGAGGCATGGAAAATGGCTAAGAATTGTTTTAATGCAGTTATGTTTATTTTAACCAAAGAGTGTTTTATTCAATTTAAAAAATTTTTTTTTTCATTAAAAAGCAAGACGCATGAATGGCTCAGTGAGACTCGCATGTAACAGCTTCAGACATTCTGATCCGTGCACCTAACCCCAATCCTAACAGTCCAGGCATATGATGAATATTTTTAAATATTTTTGACCCCAAAGGGGGTCTGAACGCTTTCACACTACATGACACCAATCAACTTATTAATAAAAGCTAATAGCTGCTTCATTTGCTGAACACCTCCTTCATACTACATGCTGCTTCTCCCCTTCAAAGCTCACCATCACCACCGCTGACACAGAGACGTGAGCCTGGAGCAAGGAGCTTGTCCTCGTGGCTCTCATTCACCAGGAATGAAAGAAGGGCACCGTTTGGGAGAAAGGAGACAGAGGAAAAAGTAGATACCTAGAGAGGGAAAACAGTAAGTGCTTTCCAATGTACATCATTTTACCTAAAAATTAGTCAATTTAGTCAAACAAATCATGGGAAAGTGTGGAGAAAATCTTTTTACTAATAAATAAAACACCTTGACACAGTTCATTTAATTAATCATTTCATTGTTTCTTCATTAAGTAGATACCATCACAGAAACAAACTATAAAAACTTATCAAAGGGGCGGAAAGGGTGGACAATTTCAGTCCTTAGTAAATTCTCACTGATATTTCTTGCCTCCACTCTCAGTGGGTAGATACTTGTGTTGTCTTGAAACACTTTGGATTCTTATGCTAAAATATCAAAAATATGCCCTTCTTTGTTGGAATGCTTTTTATTAATAAACAACAGGTATTTAACACCTATTAGAGACCAAAAAAACTGCTTGCTAACAAGCATTTTCAGCCTTTCTTGTTTGCAGAGTTATGATTTTAACACTCAGGTTTGCTAATCCTAATGTTAGATGTTTATAGAGAAAACAGTAGTAACATCTAAGTTAATCAGACCACATCTTATCCAAAGCCTGGAGCTTTTCAGACAGCTGTAGGAACAGATTTTCTGAAAGCTTTCCTAACTGCCAAATAACCACCATACCACAGGTAAAAGAGATTGTTTAAAAAACAAAAATTTAAATTTGCTAAATAATTCCTAATCAATAGGTCCAAAATCCGTTAGCATAGTGTGTTAGTCTCCGAAGTATGCCATGTATAGATGACCCCAGGGTGAAAGAAGAAAACCCTGTACTTTATATTTAATCTCATTAGTTCATAACAACTCTATTGAGATATAAATCAGATACCATAAACTTCTTTCTACTAAAATGTATACGGATTAATGATTTTTAGTATATTCAGAGTTATGCGACCATCACCACTATCTAAATTTAGAACATTTTCATCACCCCCCCAAAAAAAACCTATTGTTATTTTCCCCTTTTCTAGACCCTGGCAACCACTTTCTCTCTAAGGATTTGCCTATTCTGAATATTTCATGTAAAAGGAAAAATACAACATGTGACCTTTTGTGTCTAGTTTCTTTCACTTAGCATGATATTTTCAAGGTTCTTCCTATTGTAAAATGTATCAGCAGATCATTCATTTTTATGACCAAGGAATATCCCATTTTTTGGATATAGGCTTCTCCCATCCATTTCATCAGTTGATCCATTCCACATTTGAGTTTCCACTTTTTTGGCTGTTATGAATAATTCTATTGTGAACATTTGAATACAGGTTTTTGTCCATCTACATGTTTTTATTTCTCTTTGGCTAGATACCTAGTAGTAGAATTGATAGGTCAAAATGTATTTAAATTTTTGAGCATTTTGAGAAACTTCTAAACTGTTTTTTAAACTAGCTGCATCATTTTGCAATCCCACCAGAAATTCTACCACCAGGTTCCAATTTCTCCACATCCTTGTGGACACAGGGTATTATTTGTCTTCTTTATTTTAGCCATTTTAGCTGGAGTGAACTGTTTTGATTTGCATTTCTTTAATGTCTAGTGATAATGTTAGTGGTCAGTGGTAGCAGGTTCTTGAGTTCATCACTCAAGAATGATATAAGGGCTCTAACCCTGCCAGTTGATTTTGAAGTTGAGATTTATTGAAGCAATAGAGCAACAGAAAGCTCCAGAGAGACCTCAAGGGTGAGTGCTCCCCAAGGAATAACAGCCTCTCCTTCAAATAGGGCACAAGGAACCTAACACAAGGGATGGTGTTATTCTACATGTGGAAGAAAAGGGAGGAGGGCTTGGAGCATCCGTGTTCAACTTCAGTGGGGGAATGTGCTTCTTCGTGTGTCATGTGCTCAGAAAATGGAGGGCAAATCCCACCCAGAGGTGAGGATCTTAGTATTATAATAAGGATAAGATTGGAGTAAGTTCAGGGTTCTTCTCAAGACCCATGCGCCACCAACAGGGTCCAACCAACCCTGTCCACAGGTCAGCAATGGTTCTGTATGGTTCTCATTGGACTGCTAAAGCAATTAACTAAAATAAAGAAGTTGCTGGGGACAGAAAGCAAGTAATGACTTGCTATAATTCTTTAATCATGATTAATACACACTATTAACAAGATCACTGTTAGTGAGGAAGGAAGCCAGCAATTCCAAGAGGCCCCCTGTCTCAATATTGAGCTTCATTTAATGTGCCATCTGCTGTTTTGTATCTCTTTGGAAAAATATCTTTTCAAATTCTTGGACTGTTTTTATTTGAATCTTTTTCTTATTTGGTTGTAAGATTTCTTTATATAGTGTAGTTACTAGTCCCTTATCTCCATATGATTTGCGAGCATTTTCTCCCATTTTGTGATTGTCTTGTCATTTTCTTAACAATGTCCTTTAAAATACAGGCGTTTTTAATTTTGATGGAGCCCAATTTATATATTTTTTCTTTTATGAATTATAAGTTTAGTGTTATAGCTAAAAAATAATTGCCTAACTCAAAGTCGTGAAGATTTACTCATATTTTCTTCTAAGGGCTTTATAAATTCAACTTTAAGAAGATATCCTAGTCTTATTCCTGACTTAGGGTAAAACATTCAATCTTTTTCCACCGAGTATATTGTTAGCTGTGGGGTTTTTGTAGAAGCTTTTTATTAGGTTGAGAAAGTTCACTTCTATCCCTCATTTGTTGATGTGTCTCATTTTTTAATTTATATTTTTGTGTATGTTTTGCAAATTGCATGAATAATGACTTATATCATCTATAAATGGTTAATATGCATTTATTTTTATATATTTTTATTGTTATTTATATCTTTTATATTTTGTATTCCCGTTGGGTAACCCACCACCAATTCACCCGTGATCCATCTCTGTGGTCCCTTGTGTCCTTTTCTACTTCATTTTGTGTCCTGACCCTCCCTCCTTCCCACCCCACCCCCAGTGGTTCTCTCCTATTTGGTTTCCCTATAGTCCTGTTATAAGTGAAACCATACGATATTTTTCTCATTCTTTCTGGCTTATTTTGCTGAGCATGATCCCCTCTAGTGCCATCCTAAATGGTTAATATGCATTTGGAGAATGAATGGTCAGAATTACTTTAGTCATAATTTTAAATGACCTCATGAAGAACACAAGGTCCAAGCATGGCATCTTGGTCCGGGCCAGAAGACCACCTCATAGTTCACATCATGCTCTAAACACTGATCAAATCTGTGAGGAAGACAAGTGAATCTGTGCCTGAGTCAACGAGGTATCCCTCCTTGATGGAGAAGTCTCTAGTTCCATTTTCAGATACTAAAGAATGAGGATAAAATTTAGCAACTATCTAGCTATTCCTTACTTTTATGGAAATGTCCAAATACTAAAGTATGAGTCAAGTCATTGAACACTAAATATGTCACCTCAGTCCTGCAAAACACTTCAGTCATATTTATATAAGTTCAAGAAAAACTTATTTCTTCTGCATAGCTTTACTAGTTTTAAAAGGCTCTCAATTAGCAGCAGCAAGTCAAAATGGTGAACCCTTAATGGTTCCCAACTCCACTGCACTTAAGAACTTTGCTGACAAGCCCTATTTCCAGGAGACAAATTACCATCCAGGCTGATCCATGACACCCAGAATCTAGGGTCAGCTTCCGGCTGGGATGCTATTTGCCTCCAAGCTGCCTTCCATGAAATCAAAAAAAGGGCAGAGAGGCAGTGCTCAGGAGAGCGTTGGGTGAATTACATGGACAGGCTGTCCACAGAACTCAGCATCCACAGCAAATAGACAGAACAGCCAAGTTCAGGTAGACGCTAACAGGGTAGAAATTATGGCCAGAGGGAGATTAAAGGTGTGAATTTGAAAGTAGGGAGACCCTGGAAATGATCCGCATTAGGAATCTTCATACGAAACCCTGGTGTTTCAGGTATGGTTGCCAAAGGTGCTGGTAAGACAGCCAATGAATCCAGGCCAGCCCCCTCCCCAGGTAGACAACTGTCTTCACACTTAACTATGACAGGATGCTCTGTTTCCAGTCTGAAAGGTTTTGAACATATGATACATTTTAATAGATTTAATTAGCTAAACTCTTAAAGACCCCTGGAACAAATGTGATAGCAAAAGTTTTTCTTACTGTTTTATTCACACTTTCATTATTGTTAAGGCCTGGATTTCCATTTAGAAATAAATAGTCTGACAATTTTTACATCTCAACTGGCAGCAGGCACAAAATATGAGACAGCTGCTGAGAAGGCCTCTGTCATGCTGAAATGTGATATTGCGGCGTTTTGTTAAAGCCTTTATCTACATAGCTGCCACAGCTGTGCGCGCTAGAGTGTGAACTTTGTATTGACTCAGAGCAACGTGTCTGAACTCGATGTATCATAAATTAGCACAGTGACAAACTTCAGGAGCCCCTTTCTCACGTGCCATTTCTTGACAAGAAAGTGAAATGAGAGTTTTATGTGCAAAGCTCTGCAAGGTGATCTCAACACAGGCATAATCCAGGGAATGCACAAGACATTCCCCTCCACTTTACAGACATTCCGGGGGCACAATGCCCTGCTCTAGGAATAGATGTAAAATATGAGCGTAGTAATCGCGAAATATGTAATATTGTTTGAGCTCTTTGCCAACAACAAAAAAGTCAGTGGGCTTGAATTGAAGAACTGAGCCTTACTTGGTTTATTTCAAGTGAGCATTTGTAGCACATAGGCTGTTCTTTTTAAAGGATACAAAGGCACGGGACGCCTACTGATTCCCCACTCCACTTCTGAACTCCACGTCTCCACCTTTGTTCAGAATCTGTCTTTGAAGCTAATGTCATTTTTGCAGTTCCATCCATTCTCATCTCAGGTGACTGCCATTCACCCATTGCCTGACTACCCTCCCTCATTAACTTATTCCTGGGGTGCCCAGACTTCCTCTTGCCCCCTGTGAGGCAGCAATATCATAGCCGTAATGACTTATCTCAATATTTGTGTGATCCAGCAATTCTACATTTTCAGTGTCTCAAGAGTATATGACGCCTTTCTGTGCCTGCTGATACCACCATAAAATGGGTTCCACCATCTCTTCTGCCGAGGCTGTGGCAAGACTTCTGTGCTTTCTCCAAAATGCTGCCAGCCTAATCTATCAGAATCTCACATTTGATTGTTTATTACCTGCTGGTAAATCCTCCCGTGGCTCCCGCTTGCTCTCACCACAGACCCAAAGCCTTCCCAAGAATGTAAGTTCCCTTGTAATCAAAGTAAGATCCTCGAAGTACACGGATCATAAATTTGCTTAGTAATCAACTCCACCCTGGCATGTTCTACAAATACAGACACAGTACTTTACCTTTAGAAATAACATTCCCTTCCTGGAATAGCCATCCAAATTCCAGTACCTGCCTACTTTCATTTGCTTCAAATATTTTCATTTCCCCAAGATTGCATTAGCATTCTGTCCTGGCCCCATTTCCAGTGACCCTGTCCTTCACTGCTGCAGCACCCACACCCATTATGTCCCTTGGGTGTGTGCTCTTATTCCATGATACCCCTTGTCTGGTTCCTCTGGGATGAAGGGGGCATGTACCAGCACCTTCATCTCTCCTCTTCTGTCCCAATTCAAAGCATAAATATGGACTCCATCAAAGGTTTTTTGGAGGGCAGGATTAAGGTTATGATAGTCTTCATTTTCTCTTTTCCTTATTGTCTTCCTCCTCCTCTTCTGCTTTTATAACAATATGTTGTATATGTAAGCAATATATGTTTAGTTAAACCATATATGTAAAATATATAAAATCTAGAATAGAGAAAGGTTACCCCCCCAAAGTTGTAGAAGAGTAGAGACTATCACAGAAAGGTGAATACTGGGCTGGAATTAGAACATGGATTACAGATCAGGGGATTACACTCTTCCTGCTTTATCTCTCTTCTTTTGCCTGTTCCTATTCCTTTGTCAAGTGAGATTTCAAATAGTTGTGTGATTCTATTTTTAGTCCTCCCTAGGTACTCACTTGAGGTTATTGGATGACTTTGGCATTTTCTGAGTGAGGACACTGAATCAAATACCGAGAATATTCCTTCAGCCATAACAATGAATGAATAATGAATTGATAGCCATTTAACCTTTTATGTTGAAAAGTTCCTAAAAGCATTTCTTAACTAAAGAAAGTAATTTATTCTTCTCTGTGCTTTTAACTTTATGGTCAACACACCAAAATGGATGTTTTCCAAAAGGTCAAATTCACTTGCTTTCAATTTCCAAGATTAGAGCTTCCTAGTATTTATCTATTGTTTTAACTTTTTATTGCAGTCCCTTTTCTAATGATTTCCTGGGAGAGAGTTGATTACTAAACTACATCTTCAAAGCAAACAATGTGAATTCAACTTAGAGAAATCACATTTAGTTGAAACATTAGAAGACTTTACATAGTTTCTCTAGGTCCTGATGCTTGGAGAAGAGTGGAGAGCTGCTTCCCTGATTGCAAATATGCTTAACTCAATAGGCCATTCTCAGGCGCATGTGTTAGGCAGTGTGGCTTTCCCGGGCTTCCCTAAGTCGAGTGTGTGCTTACGTCAAGGTGCTAAGAGTGTCCTTACCATAGAACCAAGTAGGGTCCTCGGATGCTTTCCCTAGAACAGCTGCCCATGTAATCGCCACAACCACACAGGGACACAAGTAGAGACCCTGAGATAGGAACTCTGCTTTCTCCTCGTCCCTTTTGAATATTTTCCTTATTTGTCCTCCTCAATAGAGCTATATTTAAGTACAAAGTAAAGTCAACTTCCAATTGTCACTTCAAATTTTATCAGTTACTTGCTGCTGGGATGCAACAATATTGGTGCTCAAACTGCTAAGAAAACTGCTGAGAACACTGAATACGCCTGCAAGTAGCACAAAGCCACACTGTGAAAGGTCAGAAGTGCTTGTCAAGGTGTGAGGCAGGCATGGCATACACTCCTTGTGTCACCTCAGGTGGCATCAACCTTGCATTGTCACTGCCTTGGCACTCTGGGAACACTGAGGAAGGCCCCAAGACCAGGGCGATGCTGCTGGAATACCTCCCAGAGGCATCGGGGACCAGAGTCTGTTTCCTCTTGTAGAATCCTCAGGGTGCTAGTGTATGCGCACGCGTGTGCACACATGCACGCATGTGCATATTCTCCTTTCTCTATAATTTTGTCATACATGGAGCTCTATGTATCCAACCCCACAGTCAACAGACAGAACATCTGTCACCACCAGGGTCCC
Source organism: Scalopus aquaticus (assembly GCA_004024925.1). NCBI lineage: Eukaryota > Metazoa > Chordata > Mammalia > Eulipotyphla > Talpidae > Scalopus > Scalopus aquaticus. Next base: position 58,981 of record PVIJ01003149.1, read on the forward strand.
TTCTGCTACCCTTTCACAGCCACAACCCCTCCTCCCACAACTACCTCTTAATTCTGGCAACCACTAGTCTATCCTCCATTTCTATTATTTTCTCATTTCACTACTATTATCTACATGAAACCATTTGGGTATGTATTTGGCATAGTTCTTTGGAGATTGACTTATGTCACTGTGTCTACCCACAGTTCACTCATGTTTACTGCTGAGGAAAAGTCCATGGTGAGGATGGACCACAGCTTATTGAACCCAGGGAGGAACATCTGGGTTGATTCCTGTTTGGTACAATTACTAATGCACCTGCTATAAACATGGGCATATGCTTTTGAATGAACATAAATTTCAATTTCTTGGAATAAATGAAAGCCCAAGAACACAATTGCTGGATCATATGGTAATCACATTTTAGTTTGATAAGACATTTCTCACAGTGGCTGCACCATTTCACATCCCCACCAGCACAAATGAAGCTCCATCAGTTTCCTCACTGCTTTGCCAGCATTGTCTTCGTCATTCTGCTAGGTGTGTAGTAATAGCTCATGTGATCCTAATTTGCATTTCCCAAGTGACTGATGAAGCTGAACATCCTGTCCTGCTAATTTGCCATCTGCACCTCCTCTTCACTAAAGTGTCTCTTGATCTTTTTTGTCCATTTTCTATTCAATTGTTAATTTTTACTAAAGAGTTGGAGAGTTCTTTTGTATGTTCTAGTTGCTAGCTCTTTGTCAGATAGGGGATTTGTAAATATTTCCTCTCAGCTTGTAGCTTATCTTTTATCCTCTTAAGAGTGTTTCATGGAGCAAAGGCTCTCAATCTTGATGAAATCTAATTCTTCAATTTTTCCCTCTATGAATCATGCTTTTGGTGTTCCATCTTAAGAATTCTTTACGTTACTATATATCCAGAAATTTTTTTCTGTTTTTTCTTAAAAGTTTTATAATTTAATTCTGTTATTTACTTTTACTTCACTTTGCAATAAAATATAAGAGATATATTGGTAAGGTTATTTGGTGGGTGGGGGGAGAGAGATATGGAGGTTTATCTATGAAAATTCAAATCCTCCAGCAACATTTGTTTAAAAGATTATTCTCCCTCTATTGAATTGTTTTTACATCTTTATCAAGAATCCATGCGGCATGTTTCTTTGGGTTCCTATATCTGGGCTCTCTTTTCTGTTTCATTGATCTATGTATCTATCCTTCATACACACAATCTTGATTTCTGGAGCTTTCTAATAAACCTCTACATTAGGTAGTATGAGGCCTTCTTAAAATGTGAGTCTTCATAAAATGGATATCTTATTCTAAGGCTTATGATGCCTTTACAGGTAAATTTTAAAATAAGTTTGTGTATATCTACCAAAGTGTTTCCAGGTATTTTTATAAGAACTGCATTAAACTATAGGTTGATTTCAGAAGAACTGACACTTTTTACAATTTGAGTCTTTCTATTGAGAAACACAGTATTTCTCTCCATTAATTTAGGTCTTCTTTTATTTCTTTAGCATTTTGTAGATTTCTAACATACCCTTCTAGTAGCATATCTTCACAAATTCAGAATATCCTAAAGAATCTGGGAAGTTTGGTGAAGATGACAACTATGTTAATTAAAGTTTACATCACACTTGGTAGGTGCTAAGCACTGTTCTAAAGGGATTACGGATTAGTTCATCTAAAAAATGGTTTCTGAAAAAGGGCTTCCCTATTTATTGACTTCCAAAGCTTTTTAAATCCCTGATTTGCTTTTTAAAACTGTCCACTAACAGACTAAATAAACATCATTTTCCCTGATTCTAGCACTGTTGTAATCAATCTGGCAGAGTTTTCACTGTTTCTCCTTTTGCCAAATGTGGTAAAGTTAAATCAAATCTTTCTCAGTGCTACTGATGCCATCTTATTTATCTACAGTATAAAAAAGTGAAAAGTTCTACAAAATTGAATTTTTAAATACTTGGAATTATATTTTTAAATGCCAAGCTTTTTTCTTTAAGCAATTTGGATAACAATCATAAATGAAACGCTTTTACTTATTAAAGAGTGTACCAAGTATAATATTTTTTCCTACATCTTCTATTATTCTGGATTTAAAAGTTTATAGTCTATTACAGTGGGTGAAACTCTCAGTAGTTATTATGATCTGTTTTTGACTATTTTCTATTTTCTTACATTAAATGGTCCCAACTGAGTAGATGTTTTCAGTTTCCTCTCATGTTTTGTTTAGTGCTTCCTTCTCCTTCTTCAATATTAGCGTAGTGTATGTCACTTTTTTCTTCTCTCATCATCCCTTAATTCAGTGAAGCTACATAAACCAACTGATCGTTGCATTGCCTAAACCAAAAACTCATGTAGTAAATGATAAAGAAATCCATCTCAAATACTCAATACTGTGAAGAATTAGGGAGGGAAAATCAGAGCATACCTTGGATCCAAAATAAAGTCTTCCTGGCCCAGACATTTCTTTTTATTTTCTACAATGAGTATTTTACTTTCTCTTTTTCTTTTTTGGTTTATATCTCACAATCAAGTATTTAATTCACTTTGAATTAATTTTTGTGTATTGTTTTAGATTGTGGTTCAGTTTCAGTTTCACATCTAAGAAATTAGTTAACTATTAGTGGTAGTAAATTAATTAAATAATGGCTATTTTCTGGGCCCTATGATATGCTCAGAACTATTTCTCTAAAATTAGCCACTAAATTCAAAATCATCACAATTAAGATAATGAAGTTTTAGTAAAAGATTTTATTACGTTTCACTTCTCATGAAAATTTAACACTTCAATTTATACTAAAATATAAACAAAGATATTCAACTGTTTTTATTCTACCTTCTGAACTTACTATTGTTATTTTCTGTGACAAGGACACTCAACATGAGATCCTTAGCAAATTTTTAAGTATAAAATACAGGTGTACAAAATATAGGTGTACAATAACTATTATTAACTATTGGCACTATGTAATAGGTCTTGAGGAGTTATTCATCTTGCATAGTCTAAGTTGTTCCTGTTTAGCTTTATTTTTTGTATCTTTATTTTGTTTATTTTTTCCTACCACCATCTATTATATCCCTTTCTCCCTCACCCTCCCTCCTAATCTTAGAAGTCTCACTTTGTTTATTAGTGTCCACTAGTTTTTGTAAATATTTTGCTTTGTTGAATCACCCACTATGTAAATTCCAGTATTTGTCTTTGTCTTCTACCTTGCTTTAGTACACGTAATTCCTTCAAACTCCTTCCATTTTGCTGTAAATGACAGCATTTTGTCTTTCTTCATAGCCAAATAAAATTCCATTGTATGAATATACGACATCATCTGGATCTAATCCTCATCAATGGTCAATTAGAATACTTCCATGCCCTACCTATTGCAAATAATGCTGCAATAAACTTGTAGAGCATGTAGTTTTTTTGAGTTGAAGATTTCATTTTCCTCAGACAGATGCCCAATAGAGAGATTGCTGAGTCATATGACATTTTCATTTTCAGGTTTGTAAGGTAAATCCTGATTGCTATCTAAAATGGCCATACCAGTTTACATTCCCAGCAGTAGAGTAATAGAGGTCCTCTTTTCCACATCTTCTCCAGTATTTGTTGTTAGGGAGCTTTTATTATGTATCAGTCTCACAGGTGTGAAATGATATCTCATTGTCATTTTCATCTGCATGTCCCTTATTTAAAGCAATGATGAACATTTTTATATGTATTTATTGGTCTACTGGATATCCTGGTTAGAGAATTGTCTGTTTAAATCTGCTGCCCATTTAACCAAGATGTTTGCTTTTAATCATTATGTCAAATATTTTTTGTGTATTTTGGATATTAACACATTAACAGTTGTGAAATGTGTGAATGTTTTCTCCCTTTCAGTTGGATAATCTTTTCAATCTGCTTACATTTTCTTTTGCTGTGAAAAGTTATTTAATTTGAGGTAATCCCAATTTTTTGGTCTTTATTTTCCTTGCCAGAGAGGTTCAATCTCCAAAAACATCTTTATCATTGACTTCATGAAAGATAATATCATGATTTATTCTATATATTTCATTATATCTTAAACATATCTAAGTCTTTAATCCATTTTGAATTTATTTGTGCATGGAGTCAGTGAGTGAGCCAACTTCTTTTGTATATGACTCTCCAGTTTTCCAGCACCATTTGTTAAAGAGACTCTCCTTTCCCACTGCATGATAATAACTCCTGTTTCATGAATTAAGTATTGGTGTATATATATGGATTTATTTCCAGATTTTAGATTCTGTTACATAGATCTGTGTGTCTTTTTTTTGTTTTTTTACATTCTTGTTTATTTTTCTCACAATATAGGATTTCTCCCCTCAGGTGTGGTTACCATAGTTTTCCCACCACCAGAGCACCATAGTCCTCCACCATAGCACATTGTGCTCTTCCCCCCACCAATCTCCCTCATATTGCCAATATGATATTGTTTTAATTGCTGTTGCTTTATAGTATAGTTTAAAGTTAGGTAATGTAATCCCACCATTGCTCTCTATTTTCCCTCAGGATAACATTAAGTCCTTAATGGTTCCATATGAATTTTAACATTTTTTATTCTATATTTTTGGAAGAATGTTGTTGGTATTTTAATAGGTATTGCATTGAATGTATGCATTGCCTTTGGTAAAGTGGTTATTTTGAGTACATTGATTCTCCCCATTTATGAACATGTAATACTTTTCCATCTCCTAATTTCATGATCTGTATCCTTTTATAATGTCCTATGGTTTTCACTATATAAGTCCTTGACATCTTTGGTTAGGTTAATTACTGGGTATTTGATTTTTTTTAAATGATTGTGAATGAAATTGTTTTTTAATTTCTTCTCTTCATTCACTGTGTATAAAAATTCAACAGATTTTTGTATGCTGACTATAACCTGCCACTGGGCTTCCCTGTCTTGTTACTGACCTTAAAGGGGAAGCTGCCAACTTCTCACCATTAAATATTATATTGGCTGTAGTTTTGTGATATATGGACTTTGTTATGTCTATGTAGGCTTTTTCTGTTCCCATTTGTTTAAGAGTTTTTATCATAAATGGGTTCTGAATCTTATCAAATGCTTTCTCTGAATCTGCTATATTATCATATGATTTTTATCTTTTCTTTTATTCATTTAGTGTATAACATTGATTGATTTGCTTCAGTCACTTGATTTCATCAACCACTTGATCATGATACGTAATCTTATAATGCATTGCCAAATTGGATTTGCTAGTATTTTGTTGACAATTTTCACATCATTATTATACAGATGATAGTTGAAAGCATTCCTATCTTGTACTATCTTTATCTGGTTTTAGTATTTGGGTAATGTTGGTATCATAAAATGTATTGGACAGCATGTCCTCTTCTTAGATTATTAGGAATAACTTGAGCAAGATGACCATAAGTTCTTCTTGAAAGTTTTGATGTAATCAGTTTGTAAAGCCTTCTGATGCTGGCCTTTTGTTATGGGGTAGTGGAGGGGGTAGATATTTTTTATTATTGTTTCAATTTTCCTAATTGTGATCAGTTTATTTTTGCTCTTCTTTTTCTTCCTGGTTTCGTCATGGTAAACCCTATTCTTCTAGGAATTTGTCCATTTCTTAAAGGTTTTTTAATTTATTGTTATATATTTGTTCAAGGCAATCTCATATGACCTTTCATATTTCTATGCCATCTGTGGTAATTTAGCTTTTCTCATTTCTAGTTGTTTATTAATGTTTTTTTCTTTGTTACCTTTCCAGAGCTTATCATTTTTACATTTCTTCTTGAAAAAATTAGCTTAGTCACATTGATCTTTGGTATGACCATTTTTATTTCTGCTTCATTTATTGTCACTATACTTTTGTTATTTCCTTCCTTCTACTAGCTTTAAGTCTTGTTTGTACCTCTTTTTCAAGTTGTTTTAGGTGTTATGAGTTGTTGTGTGTTTTTTTTTTTAATAAAGACAGAACAGTTTCCAAAACAGACAGTGTCTACCAAGGTTTTTCTCAAATTGGTTTGAATTTTCTACCAACAGAAAGTGAGATTTAGAACCAAACTCAGGAAATCAAGTTTATGGCCCATCCTTAATGATTCTATCCCTCCCATCGCCTCTCACCAAGCTTCAAAGACTTTCATTAAAGAGATAGCGAGGAATGTTGAGACCTGCACTTTTCTCTGATACTGAGTTATTTAGAAGTATCACCAGGGACCAATTTGCATCTCCTGGGCCCAGTGCTTGGGTTGCTCTGAAAAGGAGAGAGGACAGCAAGGAAAACAACAAAGGAGTGAATCTACTTCTGCTCCAGGCCTTCATCCCACTGCAAAGAGGACACAGCCTCTCCCATCCCCACATACTCCATTCCCTGCTCTCACTTCTCCTGCCCCAAGTAAACTCCCAAAATTGGAATTTGAACTCAGACACACAGGCAGGAGTTGGGGCTCATGAAGCATCCCTAAAATGCTTTTTCTCATATTGTAATTCAGGGATCTCAAGCCCTGTGCTGTCTTCAACCCTGGATAAAATTCCAGTCAGCTGGGAAATCTACTCAAGAGCAGAGCGTGATGTTTTTGTTCAAGACAGGAGGGTATTAATGTGCAGTATTAGACTGTATTTGACAATGGCAGTAGTGAGGTAGTCTACATACAACAGCACTTTTTTTGAGCAGTGAAGGTTGACAGGGAGGGTCTTGAAATAAGCCCCCCTGGGCTTACTCACCAGTGTCTGACTCCAACTACAGGAACTTTCAAACCCTGACTCTGCAGTGGGTTGAAAGACCTGTGGATACAGTCATATGGGGAGATCTATGACGTGCCAACAGGATGGGTTTTAGTTTCAAACAACTTATGTGGGTTTTTAATTACACAGCCATATGATATGCATCAGTCTGACAGATGGAAGTTGAAATGAAACCTGTTGTCTAGAGGATGACAATTTTACATTTTTTAGTGTGATCAGACATTTAGCAGTAAAATATGTTCCTACTGAACAATTAACCCCGTGCAATCACAGGTTCCAATTCGGGCCAGTGCAATTCTGTTCAGAGTTGCAAGACCAAGCTGCACATCCACACCACCCACTCTCCAAAATGTTTTACTAGAGCACCTAAAAACCAGGAAACAGAAATTTTATCATTTGCCTGTCAGCCCTTCTGCGTTCTAATTTTTTCCCTGTAGGGAATTGCTTTATCATCTGTCTCTTTTTTTGTACTTCTTCATATCATCTTCTCCCATTATGGAAAAATGAATGAATTTATGGGACCCAGCAGCCTGTCAGCAAATCTCATCTCATCTGGAAGCATGACAGTTATAGAGTCAACACCAAAGTGACTAAATAACTCTCTGTGATAACTCCCTCTTTCCAGATAGTGGTTAAACTGTGTATATTACAACTGAGAGTTGTTTGTTATACCCAGCCTGGTCATTTCTCTTATCCTGAAAGAGTTCACTTTGCCTTTGCTGCGGAGATACCCGAGGATGTGAAGGCCTGGCCTCCAATGCTGAGCTCTGATGCCATGCTCTGATGCCAGGCTCCAATGCCAGCACTGCCATCAAGCCAAAATCAAAGCAACACCCGATGATGTCATTTGTGTAAGATGCTGTTATTTCTAATTCTGGCTGATTTGTTTGGACAAATCACTGCCCTCTCTTTAAAATTCAGATGTTCTCAGGAAGCCTGCTTTGCTGCATCGACAGCATTTACTGAAGCCTACTGTATTCTCTGCAGCAATTGTGGGATGCAGGAGCTTCAGGCCCACCTGTAGTCCTGGTGCCTGGCATGAACCACTCAGCTTCAATCCAGTTTCCACTGTGACAGGAGTGACTGGGTAGCTGGAGGCCACTGCACATCTGAGACAGGAGAGTAGAGATACAATGCCAGAGGGGGCCAAGGTAGCAGGGACTGAGGCAAAGCTGCAGGAGCCCAGTGTCCAGCTCCAGTAAGGTGCGGTGGGGTTAGCACGTGCTAGTGATTTCCAAGACTTCAGACACGCTAAACAGCTGTTCCACTCTGACAGTCCATCCAAAGGAAATGATGCTTATTGGCCAGGTAAAGAAAAGATGGTTGCATATAATTACTTAGAATTCAGGTGATTAACTTTATATGCTAACTCCCAGAGGGCCAAAGCATCCCAGGAAGTAACAACAAACTACAGGTAGTTTCCTCTGGCCCCGGACATCTCCACCTTCGAGACAGGAGAGAAGCGAGCTTCTTAACTCCATTGCTCAATAAAGAGGGTACCAGTTATCCATGCATCAGAGTTAGATATCTTTTTTCAATGTCATGTATAAGAAGACTTGATGAGGTGCATTCTGATCAGTGGAGTTGTGATTATAATCATTTTTTTGGAGATCTTGCTAATCTGTCACTGGCTACATGTATCTTTTGTTTCACTTTTTATCTTGATTATGATAAAGGGTCTCCATAGCTAATCTGTAGAATTTATTTTTTTCTTCTGCTTCCATATTTTGAAAGATCTTCTCTCCCCCACCCCTGAGAAATTTAGTAGCATTCATTTTTGTTTTCTTCTACTATTTTTATATTTTATTCCACCCACCTGTAATATATTTACAATATGATCCAACTGCAAGATTGTGCTCGCTCCCTAGTCATCCTAAAATCCTCACCAACTGATATTTTTCCTCCTTATTGATTGATTAATATAAGATATGCAGTGTCGCAATATCATATACTGTTAAATGTAGGAAAGTCTGTTCTGGGAGAGCAGTCCTGTCCTGTAGTCCTGAGCTTAGCATGTGCTGTCATGTTGTTTTAATGGCTGTTGCTTTATGTGATTAGACATCCCTCTTAATTCTTAGCTTCCAGGATTTTTTTTCACTCTTCAGCCAGAGTTTTGGAAAAATCCATGTGTGACCCCACAGGAATTTATAGGATATGATCTGGAGCCCGTTTTCTGTCGTTAGGATGGGAACTAGGTTGCTGTCATTTGTCGTAGCTGATACAGTGTGGCGAGAATCTTGGATTCATTATTCCTCCTGACTAGGACAAATCACCTTTGACAACTTGTTAGAGTTCATGAAAGGCTTTCCTGCGAGGTCTCCTTATCACTGAGCAATTGAGCAAGTATCTTGTCCATCCTATAAATGAGGGCTGGTGCTCGAAGAGGCAACCAGGAGTTTGAGCTCCACCAGCTGGGGGCGAACTCCCCTCCTAGTTTGCTGCCACATCAGCACATTAGGCTCTTGACGACCGTGGCTCAACTGCATGACAGTTGAATGGATGGGTACTGAGGAAACCAACCCAAGTCACTCCTCTGTCAGTTCCAAAACTGGGAGGGGAGCACCTCCTTTCTAAAGGGATTTAACTTTCCCTCTTCACTTTCATTTTCTTTCCCTGTGAGTATTCCCAGACTCTGAAGGATCAGTCTTGGAAATTCACGGGAACTCCCAGGAGGTCATGTTGACCGACCTACCGAAGGCTGGTCAAGCGTCAGCAGCCAGGGCTACAGCTCACATGTCACGGTAGCAGTGTTACAGTTCCGGCACGACAACCACTGTTCCCAGGTTCAGGACTGGCATCTGCGAGATACAGATTCAAGAAACACTTGAACTCTGTGTTTCCCACAGCTCACCAGGGGAGCTTGCTTGTCTAGGCAAAAGGGGCAGGGGCTAGTCCCCTCCCCAGTGGGCTTTAATGCAAATGAGGTTTTCAGTCAGTGCCCTTCTGATTGGTGGAAAGCTTGTCAAGTGTTGATTGGGGTGATTGGTCAAGTTTCAATCCTTGTACTCACTTGCCAGGGTGGTTTCATTTTCTTCTCAGTGGTGGACATATCTGGGCATGCCTGAGCATGCAGCAGGACATGCCAGAAACTTCACAGCCTCCAGGCTCTGTTTGGTCATTACCCACATTTTGGATGAGTCCAAGTTTTTCTTTTCTATTTTATGATAAGTAATGGTCTGAAATAAATTGCCGAGATAAACCTGTAACTTGCTCCTACCACCTGGTCTTCACCTGCTTTTCCACTGGCCAGTTGTCACCTGCAGACTGTACACCTTCTCTGTGGATGCCTCTGCTTCTGTTCTTTGTGTTCCTATGAAATTCAGATAATAAACACTGGAAAGTGACATGTATTTCACTTTAACAAACTAGAGCATGTTCTTCACCATCTAAATCATTCACATAGAATGTAGATAAGTAAATAGCAAATATTTCAAGTCCACTGGGATGGGCAGAGTCTTCTCCCAATATGAATTTTCATGCATCAAACCCAACAGGAACTCCACACACTCACACTGAGAAGTGAAGAATGGCTGGGTCACAGGGCCACTTGCCAGGGTGTGGCCAGGCCGAGGGAAGCAGCCAGGCAAGTACACCCCTGCACCCCTGTTTAGGGCGAGGAATCTTGGAGGGTGCAGCAATCTTGGAGGGTGCTGTCATCCCACAGAGGCCGAGCAAGTGATGCCACCTGACTTCTCTCCTCAGCCCCCAACCCCCAATAACCAGTTGAGGCCTGGAGGCCTTGGTGCTGCCTCTGGTCCCCAGGAGATGTGGGGGAGTTCTTCTGTAAGTGTGTAAATGACTCCAGTAACTCCTCTCTCACTCGACCAGGGAGCGTGTTCTCTCTCACAGTAGAAGTGCCAAGTAATCATTGTTTCTAAATTACGTCTGCCTATCTCTGTTGTCATTTTTCCTAATAAAGCAGGAAAGTAAAATGTAAGCACAAGGAAAAAAAACACAAAAATGGACTGAAATGAAAAGTAAAAGCCAGATCAGCAATCAGGGAGAAAAAAAAGGCCTGGAGGAGGGGAATTACTTTATTTTGCCACAGTAATGCCCATAGAAATGATTTTTTCTTCCAGCCTGAGCAGTGGCGCACAAGAGGAAATGGAGCAGATCCTAGAAGGGGCTCTAACTGGGCTGCTTCTTGCACACGAGCCCACGCGTGCGAGCACAGCCTGTGTGTGGAGCTCAGCATATCACTCATTCACAAAATGATGGGAAATCAATCATTTTAGTGTTTCATTTTCAGGGCTAAATGCAATGAAGACCTAGCTGAGTTTTAGTTTCAAGCCCCAGCAGCCTGGTGCCAACGTCCCTGACCATCCCGCCTCCAGAAGAAACTTGGAAACTCACTGACAGGTAGAAATGATTTGCTTCAGACATAGTGACAGTGGTAGCATCCTCAGTTTTCAATCTGAGCAAGAATGAAATTAAGAAATGTAAAGTTCATACCCAGCTTAAAGAAAAATTAAACTTTTAACATTAATTGCTCCTGAACACTTGTGAGTGCCCAAAATCCGACATAAAAGCTTTAATTTCTATGCAAAGCAGATAGGATGATTGAGTTATAATTAAAATGGTAATTATACCCTTAATGCTTCATATTTGACTTCTCAAAAAAATGTTATGCTCCAAGAAAAGCTATTTAAAGATCAGAGGGAAAAGTTTGAAAATGAATGTATTCAAGACATTTTAAATCTTTTAAAATCCAGTTATTGATTTTTACATGCTTTCAAGTGTAGTCTAAAACATTTTCTTCATTTATTTTGGTCGATGGAAATAATAAAAAATCATTGGGACGTGAAAAGCTTAAACGAAGGCAATATTCTGAGGTTGATATTTAGTGTGATAAATATTTGAAATGTTGGGGGCATCAAGCAGGGGCATCAGTCCTGACCACTAGCCTCTCTGAACCCCACCGGTAGTGTGTGGGGAGGAGTCCGGTGGCTTGCAGCCACCTTAGGCAACCCCCTTTCTGACTGACTTCCGAGGTTTCACTCTGGGCTTGAATGCTGCAAATATGACTTTTTCTTTGATCCTTCATTGACTGTTTAGAATTAAAAAAGAACACCTAAAGCTATAAATCAAATGTCAGGTGTGCAAGTCTAGTGGAACCATATCAATATTTCATGATGTATGGCTTGCTGGGAGGCCTCAGAAACATCAGCCATGCCAAAAATGACATTCAGGGTGCTTTGCACGCACTCAGCCGAGCAGCCCCAGTCAATGAACACGGAAACCCGAGGGAGCCAGGCTCTGGCAGGGCTTGAAGCTCCTGCATTCTCCTCTCCCGCCCTCCATCCCAGTTCAGCTCCCAGGATCTCCACACTCTTCTCAGAGGACAGTGTATGCAGTAAGGTGGGAGGGACCTTGGAGGAACAGGGATGTTGGAGTAGGGTTCCAGAATGTTCCATGTGGGGAAGATAATTAAGGTGGTGTGGGGATGGGAGCAAGGTACCTAAAGAACCAGGGTTTCCTTAGTCTTTCATATATCTTCCTTAGTCTTTTCTTTCTCTTTCTTCATGACACAGAGAACAAAACCTATTCTAGAAAGTTGTGTTCCAGCAATGCAATCTCTAGGAGCAACAGAGGTCCATAAAGTTCTCTGACCCAGGACCTGGAAGCAACCCAGGCACAGAACAGACTGAGGTTGTTTGTTTGTTTTCCTTGAGAACCTCTGAACCTTTTAATAGCTGGAAAGAATTTCATTATCATTTTTTTTTTTTTTGCCTCATTTGTTGATGAAATGCTTTCTAAAGAGGCGCCTTTCCTGCCCAAAAGGGCACAAACAAGCCATAGGGTCCTAAAATCCACACCAGTTGGTACTGCAGCCCCACTGGGAGGTCCACGCAAGAACTGGCAGGCTGAAAAATGGGGATTATGGGGTCCCTCAGGGCATTGTGGGGATTGGGGCAGCAGACTATGGAGTGAGGGTAGTCCCGGGAAGGACTGAGCTGTGAAGCTGAGTTAAGAAAGACCCCATCACCCCCAGGCCCAAGGCTGGGAGGAAGGAAGATGCCGGGGATAGAGGCAGTGGGTCAGGCCAGACCACCCGGATTCTCTCTTCTTCGTGAGGACTTTCTCTCAGTTCTGCTGAGAGGACGTGCCCACGACAGAGCCAGCTGTGGTCCCCAGGAACCACCAGGTTCCATGCAGAGGTGGGTGACTGACCTCCCAGAGGAGATGTCATTGCTGAGAGCGAGCAAAAGCTCAGGCTGCTTCTCAGTTTTGCTGAGGAGAGGGTGTGGATAACTGGCTATGTGAACACAAGTGCGGGAGGCATCTCGGAGTGCTTTTTAAAATGACTGTAACGGTACTTCCAACAAGGAGGGAGACCCAGCAGAAACATCTGGAGCGTCAGGTTTACAAAAGGCTAAACGGGCACATCAGGAACCCAGTTACCTCTGCGGCTCTGCTGCATCCCCTCCTCATCACACAAGCTGGGCTTCGCAGACTCTTTCCTTTCTTCATCAAGAGCTGATGCTAGAAATTGCCCTGCAGAAAGTTCCAAATGACTGGTTTTCAGACATAGTGGATTTCAGAAATATTACCAGTTAGCAAAAGACGCGCTATGGATCTTTAGTGTTGCCAGTTGGCTGGAGAAATGTGTTGGGAGGCAGCATCGATAGCCAGGAGCATTTTGGAACATCTACAGACTTCAAAAGAAAACTAAGTGACAGCACATTTTTGCGAAAGCTTTGCACAGCAGAAGTTTGGCCTGCACAGCTGAGGGCCCTCGATGGGCCTGCGGCAGTTTCTCTGCTCCTGGACGCTGCTGGCACCCACTGGCCCAGGCCAGAAGGCCCTGTGTCAGAGAAGAGTAACCACCTGTCTTCTGTGTTTCTTTCTCCTGTTTTCCCAGAAAGTGATGAGTAAAGCCATGGTAGTACCACTGCTGGAAATGCCTGTGACTGTCAGTGTCAGGCTGTGCCCTTAACAATGGGACACCCACACTTGACAGGAACTCCTTCAGGGGTCACAGCCAGTTCATATGAAGAGCAGTTACAATTTTACTTGGTGCCTCATCCTGGGATCTGAGAGGACCCTGGGAGCCCCCATCCTACACAGATAGTAGTTAGGCAAAAATTGACTCTGCTCTCTAACAATGAAAACCCCAGAGGTAAACAGCCCTAATAGTAGTACTTTCTCAGTGAACCTGTTGTTTAATTTCACTCGGGTCCACCTTGCATTTCTCTGGATTTACACATAAGGAAATGCTCCTTTTATCCAGATACTTGAAGAGACTTATGTTACATTCCAGGGTAAAGTAAACAGGCAGATTATTCAAAGGATTGAAATCTGGCTAAGATAGCTTCACTCTCATGTCCACTGCAACTTCGTTCATAGTAATGTAGATGTGGAAACTATTGAAATGTTGTTGATAGATGCATGGATTTAAAAAATGTACTAAGTTACAAAAACTAAATGGTTTCCCTCACTCTGTGGTGAGTTTACCATTTAGGTTATCATAATAGAATGCCTCTTCTCCCCAGGGATGTTTACTTTCTTGAACATTACACATGTTTCAAGCAGTAATCATGGTGATACTTATATTTATAATGAATGAGTGAGCAAATGAATGAATGAATGGGTATAAATGTCAATGGAAAGTCAACTTGTTAGAAAATATAACTGACCCAACTGAGGCTGTGGACCTCTAACTGCTGAGCCATACAAAGCACTTACTAGTGTATCCATCCATCTACCCACCCACTCACCCCTCCAACCATGCATCCACTCACCCATCCTTGCACCCACCCCTCTACCCATCTGTCCTCCACAGTAAGGTTCCCTCCTTAACAGCAAATTTCCCTCCTCACCAAATTTCTGGAGGACTTGAGAAAAATTCTTTGAAAACAAGGATTAAGAATAGACATCTTTCCAAAAATCAGATCCCTGCTCTGAGTCAACATGGAAGCATCCTTCCTTGTACTTCTTTCCAAAGCGGACCCTTTCCCATAGGCCCTCTCAGCCCACAGCAAGTGCTCCTATCCCAAGTAAGTCAAGAAAATCCCTAGTCCTCTCCTTTATCCTACTACCTACCTCCACCTTCACTGCCCAATGCCTGGCACTTACAAAGCGTTCATCAGATGTTTGTTGAAGAAACAGATGAACCATCCCTGACTCAATCGAGGAATGTAAAGATGGGAATATTCCAGATGAAATTCCTACCTCTGTTCAACTACAATGGCGAGAAAGCCTCAAGTTGATCTCTTCCTGGGAGCCCTCTCTCCCAAACTGGAATCTCCTTTCTTCACTCCTGTTTCTCCACAATCTATAAAAAGATCATGAAGCATAAGTAGTAGAGTGTACTACATGATGAATACATGGTGCAATCAAGTATCCCCGAGGAGAGGCGCCGAGTGGTGGTACAGCTGTGTGCCAGCCATGCTGTGCTGGGGCTTCACGGGGTACACATGTCGGAGCGTAGCTTCAGCCAGGACAGGTCTACTGTGGGTCAGTTCTACCCAATAGAGGAAAGAAGGGAAAGGAAATGGGCCTGAGGGTGGGGCTGGGTTTGGAGTCCTGGTTCTAAGTATTATGGGCAGTTACTGTGCTTTCTCTTCCCTGTGCGCAGAAAGAGGCATGCAAACCTTGAGGGGCTGTTGTGACAATTAAAAGAAGAATGTGTGAAATACTTACTATAGAGTCCCACACAAAATAATGAACAATGATAAACTTTAGGGCTTTTCCTGATCACCACAGAAATGAGTAATCCTGGAGACGTCCCAAAGATGGGGCAAGGGGGTGGGGGGTTCTAGGTGAGCTTTGACATTCAATCAGGATTGAAACAGAAACATGAAGAAGTTCAGAGTAAGCAGCATCCAGCTGCAACAGTGCAGCCTAGGTCTGAGGTGCCTGCCTGAATGGAGGTGTGAGGGGCCATGCATCTCCAGGGGTCACTTGTGGAAGGAATTATTGCCTCGGCTCTCATTTCCGAAAAGAACAGAGGCCAAAATGCAGCCCCCAGGTCCCACGGAGCAGCCTCCATCCTGCATTCTGGGATTCACAGCTGCCTGCACACCACAGAGAGCACATGCAGAAAGCGGGGATTAGTGCATCAGCAAAAACCAGCTGCCTGGGAATCGGGAACAGGCAAACTGGAAAGTTATTTTTCTGTTCCATTTCACCTCCAAGCTGAATTATTGATTTTAATACTTTATTTTCACATGAGTTTATTTGAGCGACAGATGCTACTCAGGTAGTGCCTACGAAGAAGAAATGAGATTCTGGTAATTAAGGATTCTGCCCAGGGGTCGCAGGGACCGGCAGGGATTAAGCTGCTCACTGGAGTGAGCACAGAGACTCTCAGGGGATTAGGACACTGACTCAATAATTTCTTCCAGTTTCTTAAATTACACTTCAATTCGCAGGAAGGCTTAAGATCCGGCCCATTGGTTCCAGAAAGAACTTCATTTTACCACACTTCCATCATTCCAGGGCGGAGACAGTGACTTGAGTGCCTGCGAGAGCCAGTCTTCGGCAAGATCCCAGGTCCAGGATAGTCCTGGTGGTGGAGAGAGGCTAGGAGGGAGATTTTAAGGACTCAGGCACTCAGGGCGCAGAGGAGTCCAAACTATAGGATGGAAGGAAGCGGCGGCGGAGGAAACCGTTGCCTGTTCTTGCTCCTTCCTGGTCTGATCATGGCGAGCAGTCTGCTACGTGGGTGGGATGGGCATGGTGAAGTGCCTTGTCTTCTTGATCCACACTCAGGAAGAAACTTCCACTGATCCCTGACTTACGGGGGTCCAACCCAGGCTAAAAGGACATTGGTGACGCCCACATGCCCATGGAATACTTGCTACTGTGCTGCCAGTGCCAGAAACGCACCCAGAGACAACTCCCCGCCCCCATGCCCCGCTCCCTGTTGCAGGAAGACACTATGTTCAGTCTGACTCCCCATCCTTCAGCACGACGTGGGCTGTGCTCCAGTTCTGGCTCAGAATTGGTCATGGACAGTTCCCAGAGAAAAGCACTTGACCTTGTCTTCAGAGTCTTGTCTGCAGGACTGAGCAGCAAGCACACGCAGCTAAGCTCTTCCACTTGGAGCTCTAAGTGCTCCGCCCTCGCATCTGCAGTAAGCCCGGTGAGTCTCAGAGGCATGGTGTACTCAGAGACATGGAAACCCTCCTACAAAACAAACTCCAGGTCTTATTTTTTCTCATTTTCCAAAAAGTCTCCCAACAGTTTATTGACATGCTTCCAAAGAGCAGCTAAAGACAAATCCATCTCCACTCACACCTGCCATCAAGTCCAGAGACACACAGGAGCCCACTCCAATCCTGCTGGAGAGCCTCAGGGCCAGATGGTCCCATGGGCTGCATCTACCCCAAAATCTGATCAAGGTGATGCCTCAGCAGCTGCACAGAGCCAGCGTGGGCACTCAGCTATGCAACCGTGTGCACAGAGCAGGAGCCGTGCCCGCCCGTCTGTGCTCTCAGTACTCAACCAGCCAACACTCTCTTTACAGAAGTGGTACTTAGATAGGCATTCGCCTTTGCTCAAGGTCACACAACTATGAAGGCAGAGCTTGGATTCAGGCTCAGGTCTCTGACTAGCCCCACAATTACCTTTCTCTGTAAAGCTCCACTCCTGCCTTCTTCTGCAACCACTGTGGTTTCCTCGATTTTCATTTGCTCATAGCCAAACCTAGATCATTGTTAGACCTGTATCAACCTCATCTGAGTAACTCTAATCCACAATGACTCTCAAGCATGCACTTTTAGCTATTAGGTTGAAAAATATGAAATTGCCGTTCTTATAAGTCAAAATATGGCCAATTTCATATGGTTCAATTTAATACTAAATAATCCCACCATTAACTATAACTTTTTTAGTCCAAATAACTAAAAGTTATTCACTGTCTTTATAATCTTGTCTCCTCTTCCCCTGCCAATTCCTCCAGAGAAAGTGAGAATTCAAGGGAAGGGGAAAAAGGGTTAGGACCTAGGGGTGCTCCCCACAGAATGAAGAACTGGTTGGAGATCCCTTCCTCTCACCTTGTGGCCTCTTCCTTCCCGATACCTTTGTCCTCCCCACAGGGTCACACCAGAGCTGCCAGAAGACCCAGTCCTGAACTAATTGACAAATGTATCCATCTATTTCATCAGAGGTGGTCTGGCACTATATCTGCCAAATAGTGGCCCTTCAACCAATATCTGTTAATCAGATCAATAATTAACTTGGTGGGTTTGGAAAGGAAGTTTAGATTTATTCTTCTCTCTTCTGTTTTTCTTTCATTCAAGGAAAGTTATTAGAAGTCATTCATAGATGCACAGATAAGACGAGGGTTTTTTTCCACCATTGGTTCTTATTATCTCTATAGTTTACCAAAGTGTTTAACTGCTCATGTAGACAATGCCCTATTTGAGGCTGCTTATACAGAATTGGTAAATATTAATATCTGGGAGTTTCTCATCACGAGGTATTGTGGAAATCAGAAATCATTCCACTGTGCAAATGTAAACGTCTTCAAATCTCTCACCCAGCATGATACCAAACCATATCTTATTTTTATTCCTACCTGGCATAATACCTGGCATAATAATTGACTCAAAATAGGCCCCCAGTAAACATTTGTTGAATGAATGAATGAATGAATGAATGAACGAACGAACAAATAAAGCAGGAGGAAATTATAGCAGGTTTGTTGAAATCAAAGACTGAGAACAAGGTTAAAGTGGAAAAAGAAGGCTAGACATTGAGCAAGGGAACATGTGGAGTAAAGATTAGAGCAGAAACAGACAGATCGAAATTAAACTAGGATTCAGAGAACAGGAGAAGCTGATGCTAGAAATCCCAGGTGAAAGGATGCAGCTAAAATTAGAACTACAGCAGGCATCCACAGAAGGTAGAAAGAGAAGGAAGATGAGGATCTACAGGAATCACAACAAGAGGCCTTGAGAACAGCAAATGAGAAGCAGAGAGGGCTGCGTGCTTTAAAAGGAGGCAGAATCACCCTCACACAAAGTCTCCTTAATTGCCCAGTCAGCATCTAGGATGACTTCCAGAACAGGGCTAGTCTCCGAGGGCTGCAGCCCCACAACTCAGCGCCCCCATGCCAGACCCCAAGCCAGCATTGTGTATGTTCAGGGGAAAAGTGACTGTGTGTAACGTCATTGACAGTCTTTGCTCTTTGTACACTTCACAAAACTTCTCAAAGTTTAAATCTAAGTCAGAAATAAAAGAAAAACCACTTATTGTGCCATTAAACCCCACCATTACACCTTATAGAGAACCCTACAGAGCAGGTGTGCATACCCCCAGCTTAGGAGAAGACCCTGTCCACGCAGGGATCACTCTGGTACAAACATGTCTGTAAACATATTTTCCTGACAACCAAGACCATAGCCTGTAAGAGGTGAATGGTGTAAGCAAAACTAAGATGGCGCCATGAAGAATCTACTGAGAGCAACCTCATGGCAGTTGGCTATAGCACCATTCATTTAACTAAGTTCACTGCTCAAAGCCTCCAAAGTGCCAGCCAATGTTTATTAATCACCCACTGAATTTGTTAGGGGCAAGTCTGGTGGTGGGACAAGTTTAGTCTAAATGTTCATTAATGAAGGCACCTGATCTTATAGAACTATTGCCTATTTTGTTTCCCCATAGGAAATCTCAGTCATAGGCTGATAGAATTTGATCCTTGCCAAAACCACATCTAATTGTCCTAAAAAAGCTACTTTCTTAACTCTAACAGCTGAGAAAATAAAATGCTAGAGAAAAAAATAAGCATTCCATACTCTCTATCCTGTTCTTTCAAAAGAGAAAAATTAAGGGAGGTAATCTATGTTAGCATTCCCCAGCCTCCTGATCACCCACAAAAGTAAATAATATGATCAAAAATTATTTATCCAGAAATGCAAATTAAAGCAACAATTAGATACATCATACACCTATTAGAACAGCCAGAATGTGCGATACAGACAATACCAATACTAATGTGAAGCAGAGAGAACTCTCATTCATCACTGGTAGGAAAGGAAAATGGCACTGCCACTTTGGGAAGATGGTTTAGTGATTCTAACAAGACTAACCATACTCTTACAGTAAGATCCAGCTGTCACACTCCTTGGTGTGTGCCCAAAAGAGATGAAAACTATGTCTACGCAAAACTTGAACATGGATGTCTATAGTAGCTTTATTCTTAATTGTCAAAACATGGAAGCAACCAGGATGCCCTTCAGTAGGTGAGTGGATAAACCATGTTACATCCAGACGATGGAGCGTTATTCCATGCTGAGAAGAAATGAGCTATCAAGCCATGAAAAAGCACGAAAACCTTAAATGCATATTACTAAGTGAAAGAAGGCAACTGAAGGACTACATGCTATATGATTCCAACTAAATGGCTTTCTGGAAAAGGCAGAAGTATGGAGGCAATGAAAAGGTCAGTAGTCAGAGGTTAGGAAGAGAGGGAAGGATGAATAGGCAAAGCACAGGGGTTTCTAGGACAATGAAAATACTCTGCAGGACCCTACAGTAGATAACTGTCATCATACATATTATGCATATACCTATCATTGTACGTACACATACCATAGAATGTGTAACACCAACAGTGAACCCTCATGTGAACTGTGGACTCTGGGTGATGACGACATGGCAGTGTAGATCCATGAATTATAACAAACGCACCATCTGGTGAGGGAGGTTGATAGTGGAGGAGGCTGTGTTTGTGTGGCAACAGGGAGTATAAGGGAAATCTGGGTACTTACCCTCCATTTGCTGTGAACCTAAAACTGCTGTGAAAAATAGAGTATTTTTTAAAAATTCATTACCTGATAAGATTGCACCAGAGCTGTCAGCACAAGATTCATCAACAGAAAATAAACCACAAGGAATTCTTAGTGATTTGTTAGGGATGCCTGATATTCATTCTAGATTCTAATTAGTCATCCTGGTATTTAATCAGCCAAACTAATGAACCCTGGGGGAGGGAGGAAAGGAGAGAGAGAGAGAGGGAGAGAGAAAGGAGAGATTCACAGATTCATGAAAAGTAAGATCTGTCTGTCCAAGGCTGGCTTCCTTGATTGCTTGTTACACGTTAATATCCTATATTCTTATGGGTTTTGATTTTAATAACATATAGCATTTCTTTATCATGAGTTTAGGTTCTGAAATCACTGTTCATTCTAACTAACCCCATATAGAAAGCCACCATCACTCTCTTTGGAGGTAGCCAGAAATGGTAGCTTTTGCTTGACCACTTAATTTTATTTGTGGACAATCAAAAATGGAGTAGCTTCTGTATTAGATTCTAATGCACTGTATTTAGTGTTCTGTATGTTCTCACTCTTTTACCGAGAGCTGTGGCTTTCCACCCAACACTCACATGTCCTGGGGCTTGGGCTTTGAATGTCAGTCAGTGGTTTTAAATGGAAGATGACCCTTGTCTAGCAATACGGTGGGGGAAAACCTCGGATGGTTTGTCCCGATGAACACTGTCCATGGTCACGCCGCACCCCTAACTGAGGTGTCATGCATGGGCGCTGCTTTGCCTTCTACCAAAACCTCTGCATCTCTTTTGTCACCTTTGACATGGTGTCTAGACCAGGTGGAAGAGTGGGGTTATCACATACTAGTTGTGGATGAAAAAACACACCTCCAACAAAACTGTTATCAAAGTCTCAGAGAGAATGTGGGCAGACTTGACTGAAATCAGTATTTTGATTTCAAACTCAAATGCCTTTTCAGGAAATATTTATTAAGGCACCGACAATTTAAAAATGAAGAACAATTGCTTCCCTCAGGGAGGCACCTAAAATAGCATTTTGAATAAGGATTCAGTAAATATTTACAGAGCGAATGAACAAAGTCTCCCATAGCATGAATAATGGGTAACCTGAAAAGCTACATGTAAACACCAGGCAGACTGATCGGTGCAGGAGGTGGCGTCTGTCACCTCAGGAAGGTGACAGCAAGTCATGGGAAGACATCAGAAAGACAGGTACAGGCGGGGCCTGGTGGGGAGCATGCCCCAGACAGGACCCAGCAAGGGCGCCTCGATGGCAGCAGGACCTGGCTGGCATGCAGCCATGCCCAAGTGCAGGCCCCCAGGCCGGAGTCCTTGCGTGCAGCCCTCTCTGGGAGACAGCAAGGTACCGCTGTGCCCCCAATCTGCTATGGGGTGGGCAGTTCCTCCAAACCTGCCAGACAAAGCCGTGTGGCTGACCCCAGCCAGGGCTCAGAAGTCACACCTGGCCCATTTTCCTCATTGCTACACAGTCCACATTGCTGATGATAAACCAGGCTCATTTGTTACATCAGCAACTGTCATTTGTTGAGTCAGCCTTTGCAACTTAGAGTAACTCCAGAATTTTCTAACATCCAGGGTCTGCAAGAACTTTCACCAGACAGGGGGTGACCGTCTGGGAAACAGTGCAGGGACAGCAGGAAGAATAAGGCACTGGCCTGGCTGTGGCCACACTTAGTGCCTTGCAGGGACCCAAACTCCACTCTGCAAGAGTGGGCGATGCCCCCCCCCACTTCTAATAGACCAACTGTCCACTATCTTTCAGGTTTCGCTTATTTGCCTTCTAGTATAGGGGTCCTTTTTATTTTTTAAAGATTTATTTATTTATACATACAAGCTGGGGTACAGGCCAGAGGCGTGGGGCGGTGAGAGGGTTCACCAGAGACAGATTGGGGAGCAGAATATGCAGATCAGAAATACACTGCTGAGGGGAGCAGTGGGCGAGGCAGGAGAGGTCTGTCGCACCATGTGGGATTCCCCCGGCCAGGCGTCGAACCCGCATCATGCGCTGCTGACCCCTCCACAGCACAGCGCTCAACCGCTGCGCCACCAGGGAGGCCCTAGGGGTCCTTTCTTAACTGTCCAAATCAGTAGGTCCCTCTTTTGTAACCATCCCAGGCTGTGTAAGTTCACCGTCAGTTCTAGCAATTTGAAGAATTTTGGAGCCCTTGGCATCATTTTCACAGGATTTAATGGTAATTGGGGGAAACAAGCCAGCAGGGAGACAGCAACTTGAGCCCCTTTTGAATCTCTGTACACGTTCTCTGGGCTTCCTCTTGTAGCTGTCGCCTGTGCTTTCAGAACCACGCACTCTCTTGAGTAACGCCGCCTTTATATCCCTGCCCTTCAGGCTCAGGTGTGCACTCTGGCACATGTGCGCACACTCCTGCTCAGGTGACCACAGTCAGGCACACGTGACCCGCGCCCACACGCCCTCTGCATTAACATGATCAAGGCCACAGGTGACAGCCACAGAGGTCAATGGTGTAAAAACATGATCGACTTCATTTACCCACCAGTCCCCCAGCTGCGTGATCTTCTAGTCGCTCAGGCCTGTGCTTCCTAACACTGACTGGGCACATCTGAGGTACTTGTCTTCTAATTGACTTGACCATGGTCACGAGGAGGGTCGGCATGCATCCTTAAACCCACCGCAGCACCTGCTGGAGAGGCAGCCTGCAGGGTGCACCCTTGCCCTTGGGCATGAAATCTGAGACCAGCATGCCTTTAATCTGTCCACTTGTGACTTTCCTTCTCCCCATCTTAGTTCAACTGCTCAGGGCAGATGGAGGCCACCTTCCCCAGGCTCCTCGAGGGGATTTCATACCTACTGCTTCACACTCCACTGTGGACATCACACCATCTCAGAGATGCAAGTCACCTGTGGACAGTAAGCCTGACCAGCAACCCGCAGCTAAGTCTGGCTCCATACCTGCCTCCCAGGGCACCCGAGTGACTCTCACAGGAACCCCATGACCTTGAGTTCACACCACCCTGGAGTACCCCCCTCAGCAAAAACCATCACTGACTATTTCCCACCTGCCATGGTAACAGAGTCATTATGAGAAACCTCATTTTAGCTTTACAAATCTCTGCTATTTGCTTAATGGTCATCTGCCCCATTACATCTTCATCTCCCAGAAAGAAAGGTGGAGGTCTGCTTGGTTGGCTGCCCCCACAGCACGAGGCACACAGTGGGCACTTGATACACATGTGCGGAATGAATAAAGCAATGAGTGTCCCATTTTCTGCATTCTCAGATGTGAGTAGAGAGAAAGTCCCAGAGGACACTGCCCCAGGAGGGTGTTTTGGCTGCCCACCCACAGGGGATCTGCTTGCATTTCTGAAACATTGAGATGTGCCTCCTACCAATCCTGAAGCCCCAACACAACAGAAAATTAGCATGGGGAGCAAAAGCTCAGGTTCGTGTGTGTACTCACTTCCCGAACGACCGTAACAAATGACCGCAAATGGGAATCTGAAGACCACGGATTTGCTCTCCCCATGCTCCAGAGGCCAGAGCCGAAACCAGGTATCAGCCGGGCTGGCCTTTCCTGGTCTCTGAAGGAGACTCTGTCCCCTGCCTCTCTCCAGCTGCTGATGGTACCAGGGATCCCTGCTCGTGTCCAGTGCGGGGTAACATAAATGAAGCCTCTGGAAAGTTGAACTAAATATTCCTTCCATGACTTGTGTCCATTTTATTACAGAGATTCATTAATTTAAATCTTCTTGCAACATCATTATCAGAGGAAATGATTTAAAAGAGCAGTGTCATTGCTACTTCTGTAAAGTTTGGTACATTTAATGCCTTTCCACATGGCCCCCCGATTGAGACACCTAATTGGTGAGAGGATTGATTGGCAGATCGAGTGATGAGTCTTCTTGTGATGTTTTAGGGTAAAGAGGGTCAGATCAGTGTTCTTGAATGTTGGGTAGCAAAAGGGAAGAGAAGGGAGATAAAGGAGTGAGTGAGGGTGGTCAAGACAAACATCTAAAAATTTACCCAGATTAACTGCTTTTGCATCTTTTATTCACACCTATTTAGTGATTGTGAAACTACTTGGACACAATCAAATGGCGCTGAGATCAATTAGATTTCAAGTCAGTAAATGCTTGCTATTTCCTCCCTCCCCCCATGGAAGAAATGTATTTTCCCATCCCACTGATGTGAGTCTCATGCATGTATCTTGCTGAGAACAGTGAGATTGAGGGGACCTGATAAGCAGAGACGTGACATTCATTTGCACAGTTGGACTTGCACATCTGCTGTCACAACGATGAGAAGGTGTCTCAGGTCACCACTCTTCCAAGGAAGATCAAATCCCTGTCAGCAGAATGGTCCCAAACCGCAGAGCCCAACCTAGAGGGCCACACACCAGTCAAACCACAGGCCCTTAAGTAAGTAACAAATGATTATTGATTAAGTCATTGAGTTCGGGTATGCTTTGTTGCAGAGAAAGAGCTTAATGACATACCACATCTAAAGCCTCTTTTGCTACTAACACCTATGAATGAACAGAATTTTAAAGAAGCCACCTTTTTCCTGTAAAAGATGATGCTAAAGATTATTTCTCTGAAGAATATTTTGAAATAACTAATAAAACTATTTCCCATTATTCATATTTTAGATATAGATAACAACAAAAGTCAAAAATTCTTAGTAAGTCCTTGCACATACTCTGCTACTTCTGATCTGTAAGCAAACCAGGATTCTAGAAAGGTAACCCACACATTCAGGTACTTAGCAGCTGGGGAAACAAAGGCACAGCCCAACTCAGTCACCAAGCTGCCCATGAAAGCCACATTCAGAATCCTCCCAACCACCCTGTTAATTGAGCTCATCTGTCTCCTAATTGCATGAAGATCTGCGATAAGACCCCCCAATTTTTTTTTCATGCGTTGTGGGACTCTCCCTCTTTGCAATACTTAAATGTCTCTAGGAGGACAAAATTGAAATCAGTTCATCTCAATGCATTCTAATTGGTGTCCAGCTGGAATCTCCAGTTTCCTTCCTGCTTCACATCCTTTCCAATAATGGTCATTTCTTGGTTTTTCACTCTTCTAAATTTTCTAACTCTTGTGTCACCTGCATGCTTGCAGCCCATCAATCATCCAGTCAGCACTTATAGATGTCACTGCAAGGAACTCTGTACTAAAAAGTGTGGCATGACCCCAGAGACATCTTGTCCTGGCCTTCCAGGGACACTGGAGCTTAAATAGCTAAGATGAGAAGGACACATGTAACAAAGGCATTAAAATGTTTTAGCTGTCCCAGAAAGAGCAACTCTCTACCTCTATGCCAGTGACCTTCACCCTGGCCACACATAGAAGATCTGCTTTGAAAAACGAAGGTACCCTGGCACCCCCAGGCACTCTGCTATAACTGTCCAGATTGGGGAGTCAGCACCGGAATGTGTTTAAACCTCCCCAGAGAATATGATATCAGACAGCTTGAGATCCACCATCCACTGCCCAAGTCAGTTCAAAACTGGATTAAGCCATTGAGAGATGACTTTATGGTAGAGGCAATATTTGTGCATTAGTCATGTTTGCAAAATGGTTTTATCCATCCAGAATTTTCTAGCTGTGGCTAGCAAAGGAATAACAAGGAGTTAATACTCATTCTGATGACGAGTAAGAGTAAGTAACCAAAGACAGTCATTCCCTCCAGCTCCTGCTGCCACCCCAATTTTCCCTGGGCTTCTGTCTCACACGCATAGTCAATGACAAATCTCAAGCACACCAGCCCCTGGTGAACATCAGAAATGAAATCTCTCACAGTAGGCATTGCAAGAACACTTGGATTAAGAGACATAGCAAACACTCTTACCTGGTTATATCAGTAATTGTTCATCTTCAGTAGTAGAGAAGTTAAGTTCTCTACCTCAAATAATCCTTTTTGCACCATCTGCAGTTGCTTTTCTGCCATCTCCCCCCACCCTGCCATCCCACCTGATGGAATGCTCATTCCTGTAAGATTGTCTTTGGAGTGAGCGCTAAGATTTTTTCTTTGTTTGCATTTCCCTTCCCAGACAACCATCCGCCCCTCCATGCCCCCAACCCCGCCTCAATCACAGATGCCATCTTTTGTTTTGCATTTTTGCTGCGAGAAAGACATTGCCCTGCTGACATTCTGCGAAGCATCAGTGAGTAAAGTCTGTTATACAGGCTGCAAAGCCATCTGGACTTTCTGCTGAAAAGGTTGGACATGGTTTTAGGCAAGATTTTTATCAGATCTAAGAGGGAAAAAAAGTCTTGAACACATTACCATCTTCCAAGGTTGATGTCAGATTTTTTTTTCCCCTTGTCAGTTGCAAAAAAAAAAAAAGATGACAAACGGACAGAGCTAAGGATGAAGATATACATCTCTAGAGGGAGCTTTGTCAAAGGTAGTGGAGTATAAACAAAAAATAAATTAGTTTTGGTTTTATCAGAAGCTGGACAGACTTCCATTGGTATAATAGTTTGTCTAGCATTTCCAAGCCTTCCCAGGGAGTGCCCTTAAAATGCAAAAGGAAAATCCAAGATGCTGACAACAAAGGCAAGATTTGCTTTTCAAAACCTATTAAGAGTTTTCTAAATGCACACAAGAAGAAAGACAGAGGGGAGGAATAAACAAACCTCATGAAAAATACAACTGCTCTGAACACCCCCTCCCCGTGACATACACTTTTATGAAAAGGTTCAACTTTTCAAAGAATATTGGTATCTTAGCAACATACTTGCTACCCAAAGGCTTAGATATTTTTCTTCGAATAAGTTACTGAAGAAAAACCAGAATGAGCTCTGTGTCAGAGGACCCTGTTAACAAGGACCTTGTTTGAAGAAGAGTCTCTGCCCCTCCCCCAGTCCTGTGTCCTGTGGCCTCAGGCAGTGACATTCTGTAAGGAGCCACAAAAGCAACCCAGGGACCCTCTGACTGAAGACATGAGTCACTCCCTCCTGTAAGCACAGCATCATGAGAAAAGATGGCCCTCATCCTGCAGAGCCGTCACAGCCCAGAGAGACACCATCTCTGCAAATCTCAAGGGCAAACCAGCCATTGTACTTCCGGGTATAATACAGTGTACATAGAACACCTGCTAATCGTGTCGGGAAAGAATTACTGAGTCCCTGCGCCTGTTATGATTTCAGAAGATAGTATATCTCAGACAAGGCCCAGCACTGGGCTTCAGCTCAAATGCATTTTGTCTAATTATTGCAGATAAGTAGGTTTCCCAGTAAAGTGATGGTTATTGATCCTGAAAAAGTAATTTATATAATGTTTCCCATCTTTTTTTCTAAACAGTTTACTTCAACAAACATTTATCTCTGTTCCTAGGCTCTGTGGGAACCAAAAGCCAATGCTCCTGGCCCTCCAGGCTCTCTTAACATCCTTGACATTCCCCAACCACTTAGGGAGCGCAGAGCAGATTGCCCTTATTAACATTAAAGTGGAACGTGGCCCCTTTCATAAACACAATACACAGTGTGCTTTGGGCAGGCAGGAAGCTTGCGGCCCTGGTAGAAGTTCCCTGGAAGACGATATTTGAGGAGGAGGCAGGTCGAGCGTGGGCATGAGAAGGCTGCATTCTGAGCCACAGAGGAAAAACACCCATCAGCGCAGAGGGGTCTGAGTGAGTGAGGATGCGCCCAAGTTCAGGGACCCTCAAGGTCAGCCAGGGATTGGCATGCTGGGGTGCCACTGCAGACACTGGAAGGAGCAGAGAGATCCTCCAAAAAGCCTCCTCTCTGGGGACGATGTCAGGGACAGGAATCAATGATGCAAAGGAGATGTCACACTAGACAGGGACAAGGTTGTAAAGCTGCACTCCTGCTAAGAGGATATTCCAGCACCCACCTGGTTGCCGCGGTAACCCTGTCCTGGTTTCCCACTCTTGTGAGGTTTTTCCCACACCCACCAGGGCTGGCAACAATCCTCCCCTGTGTCCAACTCAGGGCCTGAGGAAGTAGAATGACCTACTAACTGCCCCTGAGTGAGGTACAGGTTTGGCGAATACCCCAGTCTTCCAAGTAGAAGAGGGGGGCAAGAGAGTTAGGGAGGGGTGCTGTCTGGAAGTCGGAAAGACCTGGAAGAGGCTGAAACAGCTCCAGGCTCAGTCAAACAGTTCCTAAGCTCAGGCCTAGCGGGGGCAACAGTCTGTACTTTGGGCAGAGCAGACTAGGCAAGGCTCGTGCAGCTCATGCCAGTAAAGCATGCTCAGGTGCTAGATGGCGACATGAAATGTAGGACAGGCTGTGTGCTCATGTGTCAACAGAATGTGCCCCTGGCCTCTGTCTTGGCATGGAGCTGCCAGCCAGCCAGGAGCAGACACTAACCATTGTCCGGTCTCACCCAGCTGAAGATACTGTGATCCGCTAGCCCTGAGAGCTCAGCCTCCTCCTTGGGATGGGCCTGTGAGGCCTCTGGGGACCCAGCATTTGGGAACCCTGGGGTTTATGCCACTCTGCCAATTGTCCCCACAACTAATTTGCCATCTTTACAGCCTAGAGAGCCTGAAAGACTAGCTGACATAATTTGTGCAGGGGAACTTTATCTTCTCTCAACTTTGAAGGCAGTTCTTAATGCTATGAGAAGCAGAGAATGAAATGCCCTGTCTGATAGAAAACAAAACAACTCCTCTTGTATTGCAGATAAAAGTCCTTTCGTGGGAATTTTAAATCAAGTTCTGTGTCAGAGTCTGAACATCTTTAGCCAGAGCTAGCAAGTCCTGACAGCCACTCTCACAGAGCCTCATAAGAGAAAGCACAGCCTCCCTCCTGGGCCTGGTTCATTCACCTGCTCTATTCACTCTCTCAGTGAAGTGTGTGGTTTGCCCTCCTGGGCCTGGCCCCAGCCCCTGGGGGATACCTGGTCCGCTACCCCTAGGTAAGCCACTTCTGGTAGAGGAGCAACTGAATCCTAAGACTGGTCAGGAAGTAGACAAGCAAGACAAGCTTGTGACAAAATTATTGTCACAAGAAAGGTCACGTCCACTGTGCCCTTCTTCTAGACAACTGGACACAGGCCTTATACAGACAAATTCAAGTCAGTTTAATACCAGCAGTGACCATGCAGGACATGTCTTTCTGAGTGGTGTTAACTAGGCCTGGTTCTCAGAGGAAGATAGTGGCTGACATGGAAAAAATACACCTGATGGGATTCTTATTCTGCTCATACAGAGGGCAGGCCAGAAAAACTGGCAGGTTCGAGAGGCCTGAGAAGCACTCCCTGCCCAGATAGGTGGAACCTGACAAGAGCTGTTTGCAACTGTCCGTCACTGTACTCTTCGCCCAGAAGTATCATCCCTAAAGTTCTCCACAGAAGTGCGTGTCATCCCTAAAGGACACACCCACAGCTTGCTCATCCTGACTTCTTCCCCTAACTCCTGCCCCCGCTAGACTTAAATCTAATAAAAACTGACTTTACTGTTCACGCCAAAGGGCTTACCCCATGCTGCCACCAGAATGCACCCAGGAGCATCTGAACTCCATATTTATTCTAAACTAATTTGAAATATTACCTTGTCCATATTATTTGCCAGCTTATTTTTTTCAAATATTTATTCCAATACCTAGCAAGTCCTTTGGATTCCAGGGATCCAGAGACAAATTTGGAGCTTGCAAACCAATGGGGCAATCCCGTATGCCACAAATAGAGATAAAGAGATTTCGGATTCAGGCAAGAAACAACATCACAAGGCTGATGGTTACTTTGGCCTGAAGAGAAGACAGAAACCAAATCTGAATATTTCTATCGAGGAATGATCTCCTGGGGTCAAGGGTGAGTTGAGTCATCTCAGGAACAGGGACCCCCAAGCTAGTGCAGCTGGGGTGAGAAGTGTGGGACAGACAGGCACCCAGAGCAGGTGGAAGTAGTTCAGCCGGGGCAGAGACTGCTCCCCTCACTCAGACCACCCATGTACAGAGGGCCGGAGAGCAACCCCCATAAGGGGCTGACAATAGGGCAGAGATGTGCGAAAACATGCCTGACTTGGCATCACAAGTTCCAGGCAGAGGCCTACTCTCTCCAGACGTTTGCAAATCAAACAACAGCCTCTTTTTTTCATTCTGCTTTATTGAGATATTATCATCAAAGACAACTTATACGTATTTAAAGTAG
Organism: Scalopus aquaticus; assembly: GCA_004024925.1. Lineage (NCBI taxonomy): Eukaryota > Metazoa > Chordata > Mammalia > Eulipotyphla > Talpidae > Scalopus > Scalopus aquaticus. The sequence continues at coordinate 89,554 of PVIJ01003149.1, forward strand.
ACAGTGTTCATTATTCACCCAATAGCAGACATTTAGGTTAATTTCATGCCCTGGTTACTGTGAATAATGCTGACATGAACATGGGGGTATAGATAAAGCCACAGGACCCTAATTACATTTCCTTTGGATCCATATATTCAAAAGTTGAAGTGGGATTACTGGATTATATTATAGTTGTATTTTTAGTTTTTTGAGGCTCCTCCATAGTATTTGCCATAATGGCAGGCTCAGTTTAGATTCCCACCAATCACACCCAAGTGTCCGATTCTCTCCACATCCTCACCAACTCTTATCTTTCATCTGTCTGATAATAGTCATTCTAACATGTGTGAGGCAATGTCTCTTTGTGGTTTTGATGTGCATTTCCCTGATGATCAGTCATGTTGAACACCCTTTCATTGTCTGTTGACTGTCTATCTCTGTATTTTTTTTTAGAAAAGTCTATTTAGCACCTTTGCCCATTTTTATTTGGGTTATTTGTGGTTTTTTACTGTTGAATTCTATGAATTCTTTATATTTTTTATATTAAACCCCCATAAGATATGTAGTTTGCAAATACTTTCTCCCATCCCATAGATTGCCTTTTCACTCTGTTAATTGTTTTCTTTGCTATGCAAAGTTATTTATTTCATGTAATCCAGTTGTCTATTTTTGCTTTTGTTGCCTTTGTTTAATGTCAGAGCCAAAGGAATATCTTATTGCCTAGGCCCAAACCAACAAGGTTTTTCCCATATTCTTCTAGTAGTTTTACATCTTCAGGTTCTATGTTTTAAATCTTTAGTCCATTTTAAGTTGATTTTTATATATGGTAAGAAACAAGATTCAAATTTTAGCCTTCATTTCATATACAGTTTTCCCAATATCATTTACTGAAAGGGTATCCTTTCCTCATGGTGTGCCAAAGATCAGTTGATCAGAGATGCTTAGATTTATTGCTGGGTTCTCTATTCTATTCCATTGACCTATACGTCTGCTTTTTAAGCCAGTATCATACTCTTTTGATTATTGTAGTTTTATAATCTATTTTGAAGTCAGGAAGTGTGATGCTTCCAATTTTGTTCCCCTTGCTCAAGATTGTTTTGGCACATTCAGGGCTTTTTGTGGTTCTGTATGAATTTTAGAACTATTTTTTAATTTCTGTACAGAATGCCATTGGAATTTTTATAGGGATTGCATTGAATCCATAGTTCACTTTGGATAGCCTGAAAATTTTAACAACATAAATTATTTTGATACATGAATGTAGGATGTCTTTCCATTTGTCTATGTCTACTTTATTTTCCTTCATCATTTTTTATATTTTCAATATAGAAGTCTTTTACCTCTTAAGTTAAATTTATTCCTAAAATATTTGTTATTTTTGTTGCTATTATAATGGAATTATTGTCTTAATTTCCTTTTCAGATAATTCATTATTTAAATATGAAAACAAAAATGACTTTTGTATGTTGATTTTGTTTTCTGCATCTTTACTATTTTTTACTTCTAATCATCTTTTATTCTTGTTACATCTTCAAAGTTTTCTACCTATCTAATCTAGCATATGTAAATGAAGATTGTTTTATTTCTTCCCTCCCAATTTGAATTCTTTCTGAATCTTTTGTGTTTGCTATAGCTAGAACTTCCAGTACCACATGGAATGGAAGTACAAGAATGGATATCTTCATTTTGTAGGAAAAACTTTCCATTTTGCCACATTGATTATAATATTTTCTGTGGACTCTTCATTTATAAACTTCATTATGTAAAGAAAATTCTTTCTATACCCATTGAGTTTTTTTTTATTAAGAATAAGCTTATTAGATGTTTTTTCTGTACCTATTGAGATGTGGTTTTAGTCTTCCCTTCTGTTAATGTTATGTCACATTGATTGATCTACACATGTTGAATCTTCATTGCATCCCAGTGATAAGCCCTCACTTGATAATTGTCACTTTTAATGTACTATGGAATTTGGTAGATTGGTATTTTATTGATGTTTTTGCATCTGTTCATCAAGAATATTGGCCTGTGGTGGTGTATTTTTCTGAATTTGTTATCAAGGTGATGTTGATCTCATAAAATAAAAGTATTAAATGTTCTACATTTTGGAAGAGTTTTTACCACGATTGGTATTCTTCTTTGAATGCTTCGTAGAATTCACCCAAGGTGCTGCTTGGTCCTAGGTTTTTGTTTTGTGAGCGATGTTTGCTGATTCATGCTCCTTATTGAACACAAAGCTATAGCTATAGAGGGCTATAACTATGGGATATTTTGGGCAAGCCCTGAGTAGCTGCAAAGAAAAATCTATTATAGTTATACGATAAAGAGAAAACAATCAAAGTACCAAATAAAAAAGGAGGACACTAAGAGAGGAAGATAGAAACAAAACAACCATAAAACAATTGGGAAATGGCAATGTTAACTCCTCACTTATCAATAATTACTTTAAATGTGAATGGCATAAAATACCAGATCAAAAGGCATAGAATAACTGAATGGATCAGGGAAAAAAAAAACAGCAAGTTTCAGCAATATGCTAGCTGCAAGAGGTTAAGTACAGATTTAAGGACATACATAGGTTGAAAATGAAGGAGTAGAAAAATGCAAATAGTTACCCAAAAAAATTTGCACAAATGCAAATAGTTACCAAAAAAAAAAAAAAAGGCAGGGATGACAATACTTATATGAGACAATACAGAATTTAAGAAAAAAAGGTAATAAGAGGAAAAATAAGATCGTCATATGGTAGTCAGTTCAATAGAATGATATGATTACATATATATCTAAGGCCATAGACTTAAATATATAAAACAAATGTTGACAGATCTGAAGGGAGAAATTGATAACAATACAGTAATGGTAGAAGAATCCATTACCCCATTTTGAATTATGGAAAGAACATCCAAACAGAAATTCGTAAAGAAACAGGTCACATGAAAAACAATATAGACCAAATTAATCAAATGAAGATATACAGACTATTTCACCCACAGCAGCAAAATGTTCATTCTACTTAACCATACATGGAACATTCTCCAGAATAAAGTACCTATTAGTTCATAAGATAAGTATTTAAAAAATTAAAGATATTGAAACCATTTCAAGCATCTGTTCCAACTACAGAGGTTTGAAACTAAAAACCAGTAAGGTAAAAAAAAATTTAATTTTTAAAAAGTGGAAGTCCATTAAAATGAGAAAATTAAACAGCAACCTCTTGAATTTCTACTGGGTAAAAGAGGTAATCAAAAGAGAATTTTTAAAAATATATTGAGAAAAATTAAAACTAACACAGTTTACCAAAATCAGTGGGATGTAACAAAAGTAGTCTTAAAGGGCAGTTTATAGTGATAAATGCCAACACTGTAAAAGAAAAAATATCACAAATAACCTAACCATATACCCCAAAGAATTAGAAAAAGAAAATAAATCTATGTTCAAAGTTATCAGACAGAAGGAAATAGTAACATAGATTCAAGCATAAATAAATAAATAGAAAAATAATAGAATTTTTTTAAATAAAGAGGTGGTATTTTGAAAAGATAAAACCAATAAATCTAAACTAGACTGAGAAAATAATGACAATAATGACTAAAGCAATAACTAATGTTACTTTCTTTATGAAACAACTTCTTTTTCCATTGGGAATCTTTTCCTTTGGGTGCATTGAAATCATTCATCTTGTTTACATCTTTTTAAATCCATATGAACTCAAACAACCGTGAATCAACCCCAAACAGAGGACCTCATCTATTAGCATCCTCACTAATGAGAATTTAAAGATTCTAATTAAACTCAAATGCAAAATATCTTCCTGAGTACATCAGAAATCACCAGTTTAACGAAAACAGAAATACTATATTTTCCAATGGGATTTTAGTTTGTTTTCTACATTTTTATAGTTTTCCATTTTAAGGCTGCTTCCAAAGCAGTAGCTACTGTTAACATGTATAAATAGGTTAGTAGATAACTTACTATTTAGGCAATTGTGCATAACTACAAATTTGTTTAATCAGTAGGTTGAGGGCCTCCCTGGTGGTGCAAGGGGTTAAGTCTCAGTCTGTGAAGCTATCCGCAGCCACTGCAGCACAAGTTTTATCCCCAACCAGGAAGATTCCCACATGGTGCAGCAGACCTCTCCGTCCTCTCCCGCTGCTCCCCTCGGCAGTGTATTTCAGTCAATCCGTCTGTTCTGCTCCCCACTCTGTCTCTGGTGAATCCTCTCACACCTCTGGCCTGCACCCCAGCTCTTGTATGCAGAAATAAATAGATCTTTAAAAAAAATCAATAGGTTGATACATAATTATCTGTGCACTCAACTCAATTATTCAAGAAATGAACATGGTATCTTTTATCTTGGGCTTTCTGGAAGTCTTTAAATAGCAAAAAGTCCTTAGAAGGCACTTGAAATTGTGGTCAAGAGCCCAGATCTTGGAGTTAAAATGCAAACTTTCAGATTGGAATTCTAACCTGATCCTGACTAGCTCAGTCAACTCTGACAAGTCAGCTAAACTTTCCCACAATGGTTGCCTCGTCCTAAAATGCCTATCTCCTGGTGATTGTTCCTAAGGAACTGCCAGGGTCAGCAATCTTCGTGTGTGTCCTTCTTCCCATCTGCCTCCACCTGTTCTTCTCACAAGGAACTCACCCTTCTGTGAGCCCCCTTGGCATTCCAATCACTCTCTACTGGAAGTGCAGTGAGCTGGACAGCGACAAGGCTAACTCAAGAAATATATAGCAACAAGCAGAGGACAGATCTATTTGTCAAACACTAGGGGGGTGGTGGAAGGTCAACACCTGACATGCAAACCTTGTCCCCAAGAAATCATGAACCATTCATGTCACTATGTCCCTCAACTATACTTTATATCTATTTTTTAAATTTTTCTTCAATTTCCCTAGGTTATTTCTTTAATGTAACAATCATGTAAATTTTAATATGCTAACGATACAAGATTGCAAATGTTTCCATGTAAGTAAAATTGGAATTTAAGAATGTGACTAGCCCAGTCCTTGTCTATTCTGATCCAACCCCATCATAAATATTGATAAACCTTCTTGTCCATAGCCAGAGAAATTCTCTTGTTCAGCACAGGACCCATGGATTCCAGTCCATCCCCTGGGGAGGCAAGGATGGAGGAACCATTCATAGTTCTGACCCCCCCCCCGGATTTGTTTGGGTGGTTTCAGCATATTCAGGGGCAGGAATGAAGACAGGGTCTTTTTCAGAGGGGCTAAGTCTGGTGGAGGTTGTGCATAGGTGCTGTGTGGGAGCAGAAAGAAAGACAAACAGAGAAAGGGGGTCCTGGCTGGGAGCCTGAGAAAGCAAGCAGACTGCGAGATGACAAGATGGGCTAATTTTTCATTACAAAGCATTCAGCCCACTGCTCTCGTGAAAAGTCAGCCATTCAGCTTCCTCACCCTAGGAAGTGCCGTAGAGTGGTTTGCCCACCTGTCAGTTCACCCTGGTCTGTCCCAGCTCCCCCTCCCTGACTGTGACTGTGGTTTTCCTTCCTGGATGCTTTTGCAAATAGAAACCTCTCACCTACAAGCTTCCATTGCTCAATCATTCAGATGCTCCCTACTTTTAGATAGCGTCGAAGAAAACAATATGCAGTGATGCTTGATAAAGCATGGTGAAGAAAACTTTATCCAGTGGAGGACTGTTGCAGGAGGGAAAGGAAGCATGGCAATGAGTTATGTTGTCAGGGAGAGAAATTGAACTCAACTCCAAGTACAGCCTGGGAAGTGGAAATTCCACTTCCTGCTTCAAAGGAACAGGGTAAGGACAACACAGAAAAGTACTGAGATCAAACCCAGAAGGAGTGAGGGGGGCTCCTGGCTAAACTGACCTAACTGGACTCTTACTAAAGGAGGACAGAGTGGTCAGAAATTATCTGGGGGCCATGGGGCATGAAGAACCAGTGAGCTATTGGCCAGAAGCAGGGTTCTGGATTCCTGCTAAAATTGGACCATACAGAGAGAAACACAGAAGGTCAAAAAACATGCTCAGTTAAAAAACAGCTGAGTAGAGTTAGTAAGTAGCAAATCTTTGTACCAATAGTTGTCAAACTTCAGTGTGTATTAGAATCATCTATCAGCAGCTTGCAGGAAAAGCCATCTCCTGGCTATACTGCCCAAAAATCTGACTCACGGGAGCTATAGATGTCCCTCAGGTGCTTCTCCTGCCAAGAGGTGATAATCTGCCTCCTCCAGGAAGTCCTCCTTCACCAATTACCAGAGGTCACGTGCTCCCCCAACAGCTAAAGCAGCCATAACTTTCCAAATTTGTATAAAAGGCAGAACTGCATATTTCCTTCCTCTCGTCTCTGCCTTTGTGTTCATCAGGCTAATCGACTCATTTTGGTCTAAGAACATAAGTAGCACCAGTAGATTTCACCGCCCTCCCCGTCCAGCATCTTTTGATGCAGGATGGAGGTCAACACATGTCCTAGGACTTACTAGATTTTGTGAATGCAGGACCTAAACTTCCTCTCTCTCTGTACAGCCTCGCCTTGTTCATCTGTAAAATAGGACGTTGACAGTAATGGATGATTATGTAGGTTAGAGAAGCAAGCTGGTTGGCACTGGGACAGCCCCCGATAGGCAGCAGGCCCAGGAGAGGTGTCAGCCCCCATCCGTCACACAGTGTTCTGTATTTCCTGTTGTGTATTATGGGCATTTTATAGAGAGGACCTTGTCTATTTAATCTCTGTATTTCATTAGTGTCTTGCTCAATAAATTTTGATTGATTCTTTTCCCCAGGGGGACAGGTATAGAAATGAAATAAAATCAGAAATGCTGGAGAAATGTCTCCACTCTGGTTCTCCTGGGGCTGATCTGGATACAGAGAGCTTGTCCATATAAGCGCTGAAAACACCTTTCCGTCCTCCTCCAGCTCACCTTAGGGGACTCTCAAGGCAACATGTGCTCCACCAAGACCTCAAAGGTGAACACACACTTTTATTCAGGTTCACAATGTGTGCATTAACTTTGCAAATGGAGAGGGGACTAAGACCAAGCTCATCCCCCATGTAGGCTAATGAGGGTGACATTCATGTCAATAGTTCCTAAAGACTGTGGCCCAAGAATGAAACCAGAGAACCAGGTATAGGCAAACTGAGGGCAAAGAATACAGGCCACTGTAACCCCAAATCTAATGACTGAATGCATTGAATACATTGTTGCCAAAGTTTTTGTCTTTCAAATGAAAAAATAGTACTAACAAATTTAAAGTTGATTAAAAAACAAATAATTTTTCTTAATTTTTTAAAATTGTATTGTTTTATTTTTTGTCGGGGTAGCATTGGTTTACAGCACTGGGTATGATTCAGAGGTATGGGTTGGTTCAAAACTCTTTGGATGTATGTTGTCACACCACACCCACCACCATTTTTTTCAAGTGTTTATTGAAGTAATTGGTTTATAATATTATGTAAGTGTCTCATGTACAGCATTATACAATAATTCAGCATTTGCATATATTATATTATGTTCACCACCAAAGTCAAGTTTCCGGCCTTCACCGTATAATTGACTCCTTTTACCCCATGCCACCGTCCCCTCCTCACTCTATAGGTCATGAGAGTCTCCAAGGAGAGGATAGAATGACTTCTGGAGGGGAGCACATAGAAGTTACTGGTGACAGGAGCAATAGGATGGGCATTTTCTGAGTGAAATCTGCCAATATGTGACACCTCCTAGCCCTGAGGTCCATGGCATACCCAGATGAAATCCCAAGCTGGGAACACAGCCACAGATAGAATTTGAGACCCCTACATCAGCCTGACACCCTCGTCCCGGTCCCCACAGGGCTTCCCAAAACACACATCCAGTCTCACCCTCCTGCATCCAGGCTTATCACTCACCTCTGGCCTCAAGTGCTCAGCTGAAGCAAAGCCCCTTTCAGGCTGTGCCTCCACCTCCTATTACTCATGAGCCTTGTCTTGCGTGCAGGATGACTGTCCCCACAGTAAATGAGATGCATTAGCAGAAGTGTTCTGTGGCAAAGCTGTAGGCTTAGCCCTCTGTGCTGAGAATTAGTCATGGACTTCAGGGGCAATGATCATAAAGACTCTTACAGACAAGGACTCTTGGGCTCAGAGATGCTGATTGCCATTGGACTTCTGATTTCAAGTTCAGAGCTTGAAAGCATGGAACTTTCCCACAGTTCCATGACAATAAAGGTTGTCGTGTCTCATACCGTTCTTCAAATTGTTGTTGGCCTGTGGGTAATTTGAGATACAGAGTGATCGAATAGTTGAATACTTTAAATTATTTAGTTGGATACTGGTCTTCACCAGCCCCTGATTTTGAAGTTAATGAGGTTTTATTGCAGTTGTCAGCAAACATTGTCAGAAATCATTGCCAAGACCTAGATATGCCTTTTCCACAGGAACATTAAGGAATGTTGAGATAGACGTCGAGGAGACCATCTCATTTTCTGTGACTATTGCCGAGCCCCAGACTTACTCTCTGGACTGCCTGGAGATGTTTCTGACCGCATTCTCTTCCCTCCCAGGTCTGGAAGAGGGGCAAAGTGTGCACAAGAGTAGCCACAAGTCAGCTGCGCTTTAGGGAGCTGTGTTCCAACCAGGTGGGCACAAGACCCCACATTTCCTGGGCTGCCCTGCCCAGGAGCCCTGTCCCACTCCCCCTGCCCCATTTCTTACTGTGTGCTGCAAAAGAAGTTCAGAGAAGGGAATAGCAGAGAATGTGTCAGTATTGGCCCAAGATTCTCTTGCTCCACCCATATGCAAATCTAACCTTTTTGATATTTCACCATTATAAACCCAAAGACAGAATTTCAACAGGAAAATATTTACTGAAGGCTTTCTCCTTCATAATCTATTGATTTTAATATCCTTACCACTTTGGCTGAATGTCAATTTTACCCTGAGGACTGCTATTGCAAATTTGAACACATTTTATTTATTTATGCCATTCAAAATATTAGTGTTGGAAATGAATAAAGTTTGAGTCTTTCGGTGTTCCTATTTAAAGTTTATTTTTCCTATTTGAATAATTCTGGTAATTTGCCATGGTAATTGAGGCCAATAGGCAACATGTGAGCCCCCCAAAGCAGAAGCTAAAGTAGCATTTCATTTTGTTTTTCCATTAAATACAGTAACACACAGCTCATTAAATATGGGGCCAACTTCCCCACTTAACCTTTGGAACCAGAGCACCTGATTATCGCTATCATTTAACCAGAAGCCAAATCCTCTCTCCTCTGATTATTTCTGTTCCAAATGTCCAGCCCATGCCAATTTGTGCATGAACAGCATCGACACTGTGGCTCTCAGAGGGGGTTCATCAGGGCTCCATGCAGGAGCTTGGGGCATCACCTCAGACTCTGCAGAGCCCACCCCATTCTCAGCCGCCCACATCTGCTCCTGCTCTGCGAGAGTCTTTGTGAGGTTTCCAGGAGGAGGAGCCCCCACAGCCTAACTGCTCCCTGGGAGATTGGGAATGACTAGTGAAAGACACATTAACCCTCTCCTGCCACCAAGGGACCCTTTAGCAGGCATTTTCTAAATTGCTAAATCACAACAATAATGAGTACATCTGGATGTCTCTCTTTTTCATATTTAACAAAGAATTTATGTTGCAAATGACTCTTTGGTTCATTATTCAGGATTTTGTCTTGCGTGCAGGATTGCGTTCAGGATTTTGGAGTGGGTCTTTAGAGGCTCTCTTTGCAGGCATTCCATGTTTTGAAGCTGGCCTTTCCTGGCCCTGGGACCGTCCCAACTGCCCGGGCCCAGACCCCACTCAGACCCTACCTGCCCACAGCAGGAGGGGGGATGTCCAGGTGGCCAGACCACCCCACCCTGATTTTGTCTGAAGGGGACCTCACTCTTGACTCCCACTGAGCTTGCACCTGAGACTGGACTGGACCAGAACTTGGGGAGTCCTTGAAGGACCTCTTCCCCCTGTGCAGCGCCTTTCCCAGGCGATGGAAAGCGTGGCAGCCCAGAGGGTGACCTGAGCGCTCCGTCCCTGCTCCCAGCTCCCGCCGTCAGAAACAAGCACTGCTTCGGGCATCCCGCGATTTACAGTGGATAGTCAGGTTTGAGCTGCTTTCTGTGGCGTAAGGCCCAGACCTTCAGAAGAGCAGCAGTGGACTCAGACAGAAACCCTCCGTAGCCCAGCTGTCACCACGCTCCTCTATCTCTAGGATCCCAGTCTCTGCATCAATAAATTAGGCCTATAACCCCCGAGTGACTCCACTGAGAGTTGCCACATGACAGCACGGTTTGGCGTCAGGGGGGCGACGTGGCGAGGGTGCTAGGAGCCGTGGCTGTGGCTGTGGTGTGCACGGCCCGCCAGCCTCCCCGGGCTTTGTCCTCGCCACTCGCCTGTTTCAGGAGGTTGAGAACCAAACAAGGAACTACGGACCCACAATGACTAGACTTGACCAGAGCCCCGTCAGGCCATCCCACTGTGCACCCAGAGGGTCAGCTGACTCCCCACTGGGGTGCTGCTGCCGCATTCCTGGTGCTTCATAGAGCCCCATCTCTGGAGGCACCAGTCAATACACAGAGAGGTAACGATGAGCCTCTTGGCTGGATCAATGTCCCTGCTCTGCCCCACTGGCCTTTTCAGTTTAAACCTCACTACCCTGCATAACCCTTACGCACCCAGACTGAACGGCTCCTGGCCCTACCCCAGATGAAGATTATCCCACCTCTGAATTCCTTCAGGCAGACTTTCCAAGACTTTCCTGCTCTTCTAATCTCTGATAACTCACGTGATGGGAGTCGTTCAGATCCAAATCTATCCCGGCTCCTCCAGGGGTCTCTCCCTCACTGCCCTACCCCAGCCACTGCCCAGATGTGTGTTCCCTCCTCTGCGAATATCTACACAACTCCACCAATGTGCAACACAGAGGACATGCATCTCAGACAGTCTCCATGTAGGTGATTCACTTGATAGTGAACAAAAACAGATTAATAACCTCTTAACCGTGAAACAGTTCTTGAAATAACTGCCATTTGTGAAAGAACACACTGAAAGCATTTAGAAAGTGTGTGGCAGGTAGTGACCTTGCAATAGTATTAGCTATATTGCTATTATCGATATTATCGATAGTTAATAAAAAGCATTGATCCTTTGTCCTCGGGGGGCTGTGACATATTGCACATATATGACATATATAGGAAAAAGGAAAACAGCTTTACAGGTTGTTACCGTGGAAGAACACTTCATCTAAATGCTGGGGGGTCTGGGGGAAACATGGTCACTCTGGGCTGAGACATTCAGGGAGCCTCTATAGGTCTTGGGGTTGAAACTTTGTAGAAAGCAGGGCTTAGAAGGAGGTTTGCTTGTCTACCTACCGTGTTTATAAGCAGAGCGCCACACACAGACCCTGAGTGAAGACTCTAAGGGGGCATGGAGATGCTCTGAATAATCTGAGATGCCAGTGCGACCAGGATCGTGGGAAGTTTCACACATTAATTGAAAAAGTGAATACAATGGAGCTTAATCTGTGTGTTCAAAAACACATATACTCCACGGACCTCCCTGGTGGCTCAGCGGTTAAGCGCTGCGCCATGGAGCTGTCGGCAGGGGCGACGCAAGTTCGACGCCCAGCCGGGGAGATTCCCACATGGCAGGGCAGAAATCTCCTGCCTCGCCCGCTGCTCCCCTCAGCAGTGTATTTCTGTTAATCTGCCTGTTCTTCTCTCTACGCTGTCTCTGGTGAACCCTCTCGCCGCCCCATGCGTCTGACCTGTACCCTAGCTTGTATGCATAAATAAATAAATCTTTAAAAAAAAGTGTGTGTGTGTGTGTGTGTGTGTGTGTGTGTGTGTGTGTGTGTGTGTGTGTGTATAGCTGTTACATAGTTTGCTGTTCAGTTTGGAGACACTTATCCACTCTGGAAGTCTGAATGAACTTGCAGCCCTCAGACATACCCTGGAATTTGAATTTATAAAAACGATCGGCATTGTAAGCTGTCTGAGATCACTGTAGCTGCCTCTACTAAAAACCCTACTAAAGTACCAGGTGGGGAAGAAAATCAGATTATTTCAGGGTCTGATTAGTTGGGTTTGTGGCTTCCAAAGTTGACTGTATATAGGAAATCCCAAGTGATTAAAGCATGAAAAATCCCTAGTGCTAAATTAAACAGTAAGTATATGTCTCCCTATGTGAATTCTAAGTTTCAGTCTAGCTTCCAACACCCCACATAATCAACCACAATGTTCACATACACAAATTCAACTATGAAAAACTGCACAGCTGTAATCATGTACGTGATCTAATTAAAAACCAAACACTTAAAATAGCTGTGCTGCTGGAGATGCAGCAAGCACTGGGAGAAGGTGGCAAGGGGCTTCAGCTAAGGGACGGCAGGACCCAGGGCAGGAAACCTCCCAGGTTGGGCTTCCAAGCATTTTCCAAAATCTGAACATTTAATCTCTCAAAGACTCCTGCCAGCCTGCAAGTAGACCACCTGAGACCCTGTGATAAATGCTCTTTTTTTCATGGAGATGGTTATTCAGTCCTCTTCATAGGATCATAGTTCAACAACACATCAACAGTCCATAAGCTTCATAACTTTCCTTCACAAAACCACAAGCAAGATTTTTCAAAGCAACCCTAGCAAGTAATACTGGCTAACTATCAAAGAGATAAATTTTAGCCAGGTAACTAAATATCTCTACCTTTTCATTATAGTCCACCACCAAAAGCAAGAAAAGTTAAGGAAATCTTTATTTTTTTTTACATTCACCTTCATAAAATGCTAATTGAGAAATACGCTTCATATAAATGTCAAGAACCCCTAAAAAAAGAGAGAGAGAGAGAACAGAAGATTATAGGAACAGAGATGTTTTAGAAGGGAAGAAAATGGGTCCTCATGGACCCACTGGCTCCGAGGGTCGGGGAGGCCGATGCCAGCCTCAGCATCCGGCCATCGCCACACTCCAGACACGCTCCATGGGTACAAGGAAAGCTGAGGCCTTAGGGGTGACATCCCACAGCCTCTCAGTCCTGGCACGGGTGTCACTCAGTGGGTCCTTCATGCAGCACAGCTGTGCAGGGTTTAGACAGATTCTCAGAAAGAGGCTTGGAGTCCTGAGATCCTCACCCCTCCAGGGAGCAATAACAACTGCACAAAAGCACAGATGCCTGTGGTACTTCCTCCATATTTCCTATCACATGGAGAATCACAAACGACTGATAAAGATGAGTCCCTACATGATGTCCCAGAAATGGCCACTTAAGTACAGAGATTGTTTTTTAACTGGAAAGTAGATCTGTGCAGAAGGACTGATCCCTTGGGTCTCCACCACATGTCCCCACAAAGAGAACTACCCCCAGGCCAGAAAAGTCCCTAGATGGGCACACGGGTCACTTTTAGATTGCCTGAGTTTCTGGCCCCATCACATGTGTGAGATCGGCTGTGGGATATGGTGCAAAGTCTTTTACTATTCATAATAAAGTACATGGCTTTGTGCACTATTTGCTTTTCTTTAATTTGATTGTCAGGTTTTATTTGCCTTTTTATAATAGATTCCTCTCCTCTATTACCCAGAATAAATAATGCTGTTGCTGTAACCTACAACCTCAAAAATCATTGGTTTATTATGAACAGAGTCACATAGTTGTCAGTGGTGAGTTACTCAGTGGCCCTGGACTCTTCGAATAACAGCGCCACCCTGAGGTCTCCATGGAATCTGCATCTAGCCAGGAAGGTGGGAAGAAAGAAGAGGGGTCAAGAGGGGAAGCCAGGAGGATGAAAGAGAGAGAGAGGGAGGGAGAGACGGCAGGAATGTATGAAGAGGGGAAACAGGGCAAGGGAGAGAGGTGCTTTATAAAATGTAACACTCGAGGGCCTCCCTGGCGGCCTAGGGGTTAAGTCTCAGCACCACCACTGCGATGGCCTGAGTTCTATCCCTGCCCGTGGAGCTAACCCACATGGTGCAGCAGACCGGCAGGCCTCTCCTGCCTCACCCGATGCTCCCCTCAGCAGTGTATTTTAGTATATCTGTCTGTTCTGCTCCCTGCTCTGCTTCTGGTGAATCCTCTCACTCCTCTCCACCGCCCCACCCCCACCCCCCGCCCCCTGCATCTCTGGCCTTCATCTCAGTTCTTCTATGCAAAAATAAATAAATAAAATCTTTAAAAATAAATAAATAAATATAACAGCCACACTAATGCACAAAAACTTTATCAGAAAGGATGTTTGTTCATCATGTTTCATGTGCTTTGTGCCTAAAACCCTATTGCTGAAGCCCTAACCTCCAGTGGGACTATGTTTACACATGGAGCCTTCAGGGAGATAATTAGGGTTAAATGAGGTGATGGGATAGAGGTTGATCTGTCAGGACTGGCGAACCCCTAACAGGAAACGCCAAAGAATACTCTGTGTCTCCACCCACAAGAGTTGATGTAAGTGAGAATGGCACCACCAGCATGCCAAGGGAGGAGGCGGAGAGGAAGTCCTGCTCTGCTGGCCCTTGACCTTGCGCTTCCAGCCCCCAGAACTGTTCACACCCCTATCTGTAGTGTTTTGTTATGGCTACTTGCACAGACCAATATCATGTGTTGGAGACAAAAGTGTTGAGAACACCTGGTGAAGAAAAAGAAGCCAGTTTTTCCAGAAATATTTATGAGTCATCTGTGTGCTCTTAGGCCATCACACATCCAGTCGTTCATCCAAGTTGCACATGGTCTCTAATCATGTGGAGAGCCACTCAGCACTATGGCAGGACCAGACGACCAGGAGCAAGGCCGGCTGCTCCCTGCTGCCCGCACATCATGACTGGGGAGCTTGCATTCAAGACGTGACTGTTAGGCAAGCCCGCAAGACAAAATATAAATAAATAGGTGTTTCACAGACATTCTAGAACCAGTGAACACAGAGGCCTGCAGAAGTGAGAGAGAACCTCCAAGTGGTGAAAGACAGAAATGATTTTAGCCAGGACAAGATTTATGAGACCAGAGGTGGGTAGGGCACAAAGATTAAGAAACAGGTTGTGAGGTCAAGCCAAGGGTGCGCAGGGTATGTCGGGATGGGCCGAATGTCCCCTCCACACCTGAGCAATCACTGTCCACCTGAATGCAGCTGCCTCTTTGTCTCCCCCGCCTCGGACTTTTGGTTCAGTACTCGCAGCTGGGGTCCCGGGCTTCTTGGGTGGGGGGTGGTTGGGGGGACAGCGAAGGGAGCTTCTACTAGCAATTTCACAGGTCTTTGTTGGGTCCGAGGCTGCCTCTGCTGAGCATAGGTCCTTGTCACCCCTGGAGGGGACTGAACAGCACAACCCACCTGGAGTGCACCGGCTGTGCATGCCTGGCTGGGCGAAGTGAGCGGAAGAACTCTTCATCTGTGGAAATACTGAAATCCAAACCACACTGTGATTTGTTCTGCCTCAGCATTTCCTCAAATGGCTCCATTAGGGACAGGCTGAGGCTCAGGGCTAATTAGTTCATAATGGGTGCAAAGCATCCCGGGATGCAGGCCTGGGGCACCAGGGGAGCCTTCCTGGGCAATCTGCCTTCTCAATATGACAGCGTGCACTCAACCACATTTTATTATGGATGGGGTTGGTCCCGAATGAACCCACACAGGGAGCTAAACCTGCAATGTTTCTTGAGGAAAGAATGTTGCTTTTCCTCAAAGCCATCTGGTGGCTAGTTCAGTGAGGAAGGGCTGCCTGGTCCACATCCTGTCACTGCCACATCCTGGCCCTGTGACTTTGGTTATGTGGCATCAACAGTCCACCCCTTCCTGGTGGGATTGAATGGGATAATAATGTGAAAACAGTGCCTGGTAGATAATACAACTATTTTGCACCTCTAAATGAAGTAGAGCAGTTTCTAGGTTTCCAAAATGAAATCGATTTTTTGTATATTTTATATTACATGGTGGTTTGGAACATACTGTTCTGAGGACCTTAATAGTTCTGTCAGGCAGACTTGAGACAACGAGATGTCTCCAGTGTTGGCTGGCTCATCACTTCTTGGACATTCGGAAAATTCATTTTAAAAAAGAAGATTCAGTGCAATCCCCATCAAAATTCCAAAGGCATTTTTTATATAAATATAACAAACTATCCTAAAACTTGTGTGGCAGCACAAAGGAACCTGATTAGTTACAGCAATTCTAAGAAAGAACAAAGCTAGAGGCATCACACTCCCTGACTTCAAAACATATATCAAAGCCATAGTGATAATACAGTTCGGTATTGGCATAGAAAAACAGACACATAAACTAATGAAACAGAGAAGAGATCTCAGGCCATATACGGTAATTTAATTTTTAACAAGGAGCTGAGAATATAAAATGGGGAAACTAAATAGAAACAAATAAAACAGGAGCACTATCTCATGCCATATACAAAAATCAGCTTAAAATGGACTGAAGATTTAAACCTGAAACCATAAAACTCTAAGAAGAAAACTCAAGAAGTAAGCTGCTAGACATCTGTCTTGGCAATAGTTTTTTGGATTTTGATGCCAAAATCAAAAATAAATAAGTGGGACTATATAAACTCAAAAGTTTCTGCCCAGCAAAAGAAACCATTTTCAAAATGAAAAGACAACTTATGGGTGGAAATATTTTCAATGCATAAGGAATTAACATCCAAAATATAGAAAGAACACATACAACTCAATAACAAAAAAATAATAGGCAAAATGCAAAGAATTTGAATAGACACATCTTCAAATAAGACAGAGATGGCCTACAGGCACAGAAAAGATATTCATCATCTCCTATTACTAGAGAAATGCAAACTGAAACAGCAAGGAGAGATACCACCTCACACTTGGTAGGATGGCTATCTTCAAAAAGAAGAAAAACAAGTATCAGGAGTATGGAGAAGTGAGAACCCTGATACATTATTGGTGGAAATGTCAATTGGTGCAGCCCTATGGGAAAAAGTTTGGAGGCTTTACAAAAAAATTTTAAATGGAACTACCATATTATCCAGAAATCCCACTTCTGGGTATATATCCAAAGGAAACAAATACATCAAATCAAAAAGATAGATATCTGCACCCTGTGTTCATTGCAGCATTATTTACAAGAGCCAAGATGTGGAAACAATTTAAGTGTCCACCAGTGGATGAATGGATAAGGGAAATGTATGTACCAATGATACTATCCCACCATAAAAAAATAAAATAAAATCTTGCCATTTTCAGCAACGTGGAGGGACCTTGAATACATTCTGCTAAGTGAAATAAGTCAGAGAAAGGCAAATAGCAGATGATCTCACTTATATGTGAAATCTAAAAAAACAAGCTCATAAAAATGGAACAGATCGATGGTTGCCAGAGGCAGGGGGCGGGAGGGGAGCAAAATAGGTGAAGGTGATCAAAGGTTACAACTTCCAATTACAAAATAAATAAGTCCTGAGGATAGAATGCACAGCATGGCGACTTACAGTGCAGCACTGTATTGCTCGTTTGAAAGTCACAGAGAGTAGATCTTAGAAGTTCTTATCACAAAGAAAATCTATGTGTGGGGAGAGATGTTAACTAGACTTAATCTTGGTGATCATTTTATAATCTGTGCAAATATTGAATCATTATGTTGTACACCTGAAACTAATAGAATCTGATATGTCAATTATACCTCAATTTTTTTTTAACTTTAGGAAATTTGCTGTTCTCTTGCAGGCATTTTTGTCAAATGAAAAATAATACATACTTTTCAGTTGTTTTTTTTTAAAGATTTATTTATTTATACATACAAGCTGGGGCACAGGCCAGAGGTGAGGGCAGCTAGAGCGTTCACCAGAGACAGAGTGGGGACCAGAAGAGGCAGATAGAACAAAGTACACTGCTGAGGGGAGCAGCAGGGGAGGCAGGAGAGGTCTGCCGCACCATGTGGGAATCTCCCTGGCCAGGTGTTGAACCTGCGTCTGCGTCCCCACTGCCGACAGCTCCACAGTGCAGCGCTTAACCGCTGCGCCACCAGGGAGGCCCTACTTTTTAGTGTTAGATTTCTCTAAAATACTGAGATCCTAAAAATGTTAGTTAAACACAAGTCCACCCATATTTGTTTTGAGCATATGTTTGTATACTATTACAAAGCAAATATGTGAAATAAATCATTCAACAACTGAAATAAAAGGACAGAAATAATTAGATACAAGAATAGCTCCTGGTTCATGTGCTACAAGGAAGCAGATGCCCAGCACCTTCAAAACTCCCTGGACAAGCAAAGATAGGTGTTCAGCCTACCCTTGAAGCAGGTAAAGCCTGGGAAGCAGCCTAGTGTACACAAAGACACAAGAAACTGACTCTGGACAGCAACCCACAGGAGGTAAACCTGTTCAGCAGACACCCACAGGATGCCAGGGCCACCCCCAGACTGAAGGGAAGCCCTATAATTCAAATTCCCAAGTTTGTGCCCACAGGCCAGGGCTTGATTCTCATTCATAAGTAGATGCGCTGTGGAGGTACTAGAGGAGAAGACTTTCATCCTTAGGCCTGAGAAACTGGCCTGTGCAGAAGAAAAGGCATATCCCACTCTCCCTTCAAAATCACCTCAGACTCAACTTCCACAGAGCATCCCCTTTTGAACTAGATGGGAGCTGTCACTTCCTATATCCTACACCCCCACCACCTACCACATCAGCCAAGGTGTCCCCCTTAGACTGAGAAGAAATCCCTTCCCATCCCTCAAGCCCAGAGCTCCTCTTCCCAACTCTGGGATGAGAGGTGGTAACAGTACTGGGTACTACAATGCTTCACTGGTCCTTTGAAAATTTTCCTCAGAGGCTCTTGTTCAAAACACAGCGATGCTGAGGGGTTCTCTGGCCTCGCAGATCCTGGGTCTCCCATGATGCACCAGCCTCTCTCCCATTTTGTCCCTAAAAGTCTGATATCTGAATCTCCCCTCCACCTCCATTTTAGAGTGCGCCAATCCCCTGGCCTCCCAATCTAAAGGGGTGACGATATCTTGTCGAGGACCCTAGCTTCACAAGGGGAAATGATGCCTGACCAAGGCACCACAGAGGCGCCCAGCCAGTATCTACACCTGAGCACACTCAGCAACGCACTGGGCTTGCCACGGAGCCAGATCTGGACACCCACAAAGACTGGTTACCCAGTTAACCTTCCCACTCAAGTTAAGAGGTCAGGCTCTCTTACAACTTGTAGAAATCAACCAAATTCATGCACTATGATAAACAGACCCTCCCAGTTACAACATGAGGGTGGAAGAGCAACAGACAAGTTTAATTGGTTGAACATGCTCCCTAATCCTATCAACAGCCTGACCCCAGAACCTGTAGCTGGGTTTTTGCAGATCCAGAGAAGTCAAGGATCCATGCCTCCAAGAGGCATACGAGTTACTGTTAAACTTCTTTGTGGCTTTTTTCTTGCTTGATTATTTGCCAGCCTAGCATAACCCAGAAGGGTGTGGTATAATTTTCTTTACACCCTGACACTATATAGAAAGAACTAGGAAAATTGTAAGCTATATTTGTTCAATTGATTCATGAATAAAGTCTAAGTCTAAAAGAAGAAGGGGGAGGAGGAACAGTCAAAGATCTTGAAATGAGGAGGTAATCATCCTGGATTATCCACTGGACCCTAACCCCAAAGACAGGGGTCCTTACAAGAGACAGAAAAAGAGAGACTCAGAGAGAAGAGGAGAAGAAGCCATGTAAAGACAGGAGCAGTGACGCCCGGGGCATCCAAACGCCGGGGGAGGGGGGGTGATGGCCACAACAGTGCAGGGAAAGGCCTGAAGCCAGAGGTGGCTCCAGAAGAGAGGCACCTCCTTTCGCATCCCAGAAGGAGGAGGCTTCTGGCTTCTGGCTTCTGGCTTCTGGCTTCTGGCTTCTGGCTTCTGGCGTCTGGGAGGGAGATTTGTTTCCCTGAGACATGTCACTGCCTACAAATAGGGCAAAAGCAGTCACTTCATTTATAGTGTTTCTTATCTTTATCTGAGACCTGTTCTTGTGAGTAGCTTAATATCCAAACATACCTGGAGAGAAAATGAAATTTCATTCTCTCAAAAAAATTAAAAAAATGATCTTTTTGCCACCTTATGGAGAAGTGGATATTCTGATGTGGCTACAGAAGAGTAAGTCAGTGCCCACAGCAGCTGTGGGGATACTAAAGGTGGTAATGAGGGTAATAATAATAATGAAAGGGGAAGAAAATAGGCACAGTTTTTGAGCACTTGAGAAGTGTGAGGCACAGTGCGAAGCATTTAAGATGCATTAACACATTTAATCCTCACAAAAGCACAGTCAGATGGAAATTAAGAGGATTACCTTATAAATTAGGAAAACAGGGCTCAGAGGTTTTAAATACTCACCCCCAGACTCACACAGGTTTCTCTGACACCCAGGCCTGTGAAGGGCACGGCCTCCCGACTGCCTGCTACAGATGGGCCCTGTCCTCAGCACGGGACTAGGGATGGCGGGAGGAGGAAGAGGAAGCTGCATTCTCTGAGCCACACGCACTTTGTTATTTTACATGTGCTGTTTTAACAGATATCAGTCACTTTAGGAAAACTCACCAACCAGGATTACGTTACCTTGGCATGTGAGTGTGTGTGATGTACTTGTGTGTCCTTGTGCATGTGTTTTTGTGCACATGTGTGCATGCATATATGTGTGTTGTGTGTTGTTTGTGCATATGTGTGTACCTGTGTGGGGGTTATTGTGTGTGTGTGGAGACGCAGGTATATACATGCAGGCAGTGCATGTATAGGCATGTATTGCTGTGTGTGGTATGTACGTCTCTGTGTGGGTAGGTGAGTGTGGGTGGGTGTGCACATGTGCATTCATGGATACATGTGTGTGTCTGTGTGTGTGGGTAGGTATGTGTGGGTTTGTGTGTTGTGTGTGTTTTATGTGCACGTGTGTGTATGTGTCCATGTGTGTATCTACATGTGTGTAGGCATGTGTGTGTTGCATTGTGAGCTGTAGTACTGCATATCTGTGCATGTGTGAATGTGACGGTATGTGTGTGATGTGTATATTGCACGTGTGTGGTATATCTCTGAGTGTGCGTGTATATGTGTACATGTGTGGGCATGCTATAAGGAGGGAAGGGAGATCATATAGTGAGCAATAGGGGAGTTCTACCAGGAAAGACCTGAGATGTGTGGGGTGCATGGAAGTATTCTGCAATGCTGAGTAAAAGTTGGGAACTTTTTGTCCAATGTGAGCTAAACCCGCTGGCTCCTCTGAGGTTCTGAGGTGTTGCAAGACAAGTTCTCCTTGAAGAACCTCTGTACCTACAAATCTGAGAGGCAGGAGAGAGAGGAAGTAGATGCATTTCCCTGGAAGATTCTCCTCAACAGACAGGCCTCTGGTTGGAGACATGCTGGGGGTCCATTCCTCAGAATTCAGGCCATGATGATACAGCATGACCTGTGATTCTCCCCGCGGCCTCAGGCTCTCGGGACAGTGCATGCAGGATGATGGGCTCTCAGAGACAGGGTGACCTCGGACACTGTAGGTGGGACACGGCTTTGGAGGGGAGGCCGGGAGGGAGCATCATCTGCTCACCCACCAAAGAGGCTGGTGCTTGTGTCTTTCAGGAATTCGCCGACTCTGTGTCCCAGCTGGTCACGCAGAAGTTCCGCGAGCTGACGGGGGGCCTGACATCGGTGCACCGCCGCCACAAAGCCCTGGCCGGGATCGTCATGACCAGAGGTAACCACCTTGGCTTTTCCTGTGGAGTGTCAGCTGCAAGGAGCAGAAATGTGGTGTTTGTCTGATCTTGGGAACCAAAGAATTCCCTTTTCCTTGAGAAGACTGGAAAAAAAAACAAAAACAAAAATAAGACAGAGAGATAAGTGACAAAAGCATAGGACCAGCCAAGTCATATTGATGTTGCCTTTTAACCTCCTAGATATCACTCCTCAAAAGCATCCCTTGATTTCTGTTAAGAGCAATGGGGTGCAGCCGGTCGGGCACATTCCCATCAGGCGTCTTCCCCACCCTCATCCTGGAGAAGAATGTACAACGAGGTTTTTGTAAGAGCTGGACTCCAGGGCTCGGCCCACACCCACTAAGCCCCTTCCAGTGCACGGTGAGGACACGTTGTCCCCTCCTGTCTTTCCTCTGGGAAAAAGAGCAGCCCTGCTGGAGAAGTTACCCACCTGGAGAATCTGAGACCCCCTGCTGGGGTGCACAGCACCCATAAACCCCATTCCAGGAGACTGGCTAACTCTTTCTGGGTGCTCCCCCTAACTGCTCAGAGGGGAATTCCATCCTCAGACACAAGAATGATAGGACTGGAGGAAACAGGGACGCTCATGGTCAAGTCTGTGACTGCTTTTATAGGCCAGGTTGGAGAAAACGATGGTTAAATTTAAACAATCAGTTTTGGTGAAAACATCTCATTACTAACCTAAAAACAGTAACAACTAATCAGCTGGTTGATTAAATTTAACTGTCTCTAGTTCCAAAGTTTTGTGTGATTTGGAATGACATCCTAGAGAATGATTATTGTAAAAATCAAATTTTATTGTTGGGTTAAGTTATACACACACACACACACACACACACACACACACACACACACACACACTCTGCTGTGCATGAGTAGACAAAATCCAAGAGTTGAAAAAGACCATCTATTTGATGTTGATGTCCAAACATATTTATGTTAAAAATCAATTGAACAACACACGATTGCATGTTTCGCTCTCCTTCTAGACTGCAGCGCGCCTCCTGCACTGTCAAGTGCAAGAACACTGGAGGGGGAGTGAAACTGCTCAGCATTCAGGCTGAGTTTCAGCACAGAGCTTGGCACCTAACCTTTCATTTGGGGCACCTTAATTAAATGGAAATTATAACTGTCTCCTCACAGTTTGATTTGCTATGTAAGAGAAAGTACATAAAATGCTTTGAAAAGTAAAACTTACCTCATACAAATGGTGTTCTAGGTCGAAGATAATTCAGTGAACCCTCGTTGTTGGTAGTTTGCATTCTGCTCAACGCAGTCGCCTTGCAGAGTTACTGTTTTTTATATATTTGATAGCATTTGCCTCTGTGGATCATGAAATATTCTAAATTGAGTGCTAAGAGTTCACCCACCCCATCAAGCTCGTCACTGCTGGCCATGCCCATTCTTGTGTCCAGCCAGGCAGCATCCACTGCTCCAATGAACCTAAATACTGGGCACTGTTCTGCAAGGGGAGGAGTCTTAGGAGGAGGAAAGGGGGGAGGGGATAGCCAGAAAAGACAGAGCCCTGCTTAAGATGCAATGACTTAGGAGACAGGGAGATGCGACGCAGGTGAAGAGCAATGCTCAAGTTTGAATCACAGCTCCACCTTAACTAGCCATGTGATTTTTGTGCTGTCACAGTCACCCTGGGGCTCAATTTCCACCTTTAAGAGGGCAACAGAACTCCACCCTCAGATGCCTGGTGATAGTAAACGTGCTCACAGAAAGATGCCTGGCCCTACTAAGCATACAGTGTTGTTAGTAATGGGACTCTTCTATTCTAAGTTACTTACCAAGAGCCTGCCATGTGTCCCCGCTCAGCCTAGAGCTGGAAAACAGGAGAGAACAAGAACAAGACAGACCAAGTGCCTGCCTTCCTGAGTCTCACATCCTAGCAGGGACAGGACTTAATGTAGACCCAATGTAAGAGAGAAGTGTAAAAGAATGGTGTGAGCAGAGTTGCAGGGTCATATAAACAGAACTTTGGCATTTTGTAAAATTTGGAATGTCACATGGATTTTTTTTTCCAACAGATTCCAGGAAAATATAATTCAAATTAGCATTTTATTTTGATCCATGACTATGAGGGAAGGAGGGAGGGAAAAGAAGGAGGAAGCAGAGGAAAGGAAAGGGGGGAGGGAAGTGAAGGGAAAGGGGGTAGAGAGAAGGAAGGAAGGAGGCGAAGAATGAGGGGAAAGGAGAAAAGGCATCAACCAAAGTCTCTTCATTCTTGTGCAACATATTTCCAACCCCAAAGCACTTTTCAGTAGGATTTACTGAGCAGTTTTTCAATATTCCCCAGCTCTGGGACTATGGTAGTCCATTATCTTTCCACTTTTCTAGGAAACTCAATTCTGGAAGGTCCTCAAAATTCCTCCCAGATTGTGTGTGTGGTAACATACTCTGAAGAGGGTGCTCCTATATCTCTAAATCATATACAGTGCTGTAAACCAATTTTACCTCAATAAAAAAATAAAATAAAATTCTAAAAAAATAAAATATTAGTTTCATTTAAACATCTACTCCCAGACTTCTCTTGGAAAACAGTAATATTTTACAAAGACTTACAGGAAATGGTACTTAAAAGTTGCCAGAGAAGATACTGTTTTATATGGAGGCAATTTTCCTAAATGAACTAAATTTATCACACAAAAGTAGAACTTTACAAGGTAAGGCTTCACTAATTAGTAATTTATGAACACTTAAGAAAAATTACTAAAATTTACTTTCTTGTTATAAAGAGAAAATTTAATAAATATATTGATTAAGAAAATTAGGGGAAAATATGCAAAAGCACTAATAGAAATATTTTTAAAAGTTCATTTACTTAAAGTCGATGTACCATTTAATCTTACTTCTGGCTCAGTAATTCAAGCAAAGGCTTATGAAATTATAAGGGGAGTAATGTGTCTTACTCTAGTTGAGGTATATATACATATATATATTAGAATGTTGTAAAATTACATTTATTTTTAAATAGAAGATGATTCAATTACCATCCTCATTTTTAGGTGAGATGTCAGTTCTTCCACATTAATTT
The DNA here is from genome assembly GCA_004024925.1 of Scalopus aquaticus. NCBI lineage: Eukaryota > Metazoa > Chordata > Mammalia > Eulipotyphla > Talpidae > Scalopus > Scalopus aquaticus. Next base: position 114,227 of record PVIJ01003149.1, read on the forward strand.
GCTCATGTAAAATCCTTTTCATTTATGAGGCTAAGACTATTTTGGAGCCATTGTGGGAAACATGGTAACAAAAATACACACTTAGGAAAAAACAGTTTTTACTTTGAGCAAAATAATACAGTCATTGTTTAAAACTCAATAGGAGGGCCTCCCTGGTGGCCTGGGGGTTGGGTCTCATTGCTGTCACAGCTATGGCCTGAGGCCTGAGTTCAATCCCCAGACAGGGAGCTAACACACATGGCGCAGCAGACCTCTTCTGTCTCACCTGCTGCTCCCCTCAGCAGTGTATTTCAGGAGATCCAACTGTTCTGCTCCCCACTCTGTCTCTGGTGAATCCTCTTACACACGCCCCCACCTCTGGCCTACAGCCTAGTTCCTCTACACCAAAAAAATAAACAAAAGCAACAGCTTACTCTTTAAAAAAATAAATAAATAAAAATAAAAATAAAACTCAATAGGAGAAGACTTACAGATGAAAGTAATATTCTCCCATCTGTTCCTTCCCTCTATATACTCCGCAGAGGCGATCACTTCTACTCATTTTTAATTTTCGTTCTTGTGACTCTAAATATTATATTGGGTTTATATTTCTAGATGTTCAATTCTAAATATCTATTTACCTGAGCTATTAAAATTTGATGCTGTTTGTTTTTCATTATTATAGTTGTGATATTTCTAATTTGAGATAATTATGTTTAAACTTTTACTTCTTATACTATCAAAACTTAGATGATGTGTCTTCACTTCCCGTTCTGTGGCCCTTTGCCTTTCCTTCCTAGACAACTTGGCTCCACTATAAGTTAGTTTTTTATTATCACATAATATATGGTCATATAATTTATATATTATACTATCATAACCGATAGTACTTCTTTCCCATAATTCTCCTTCTATATTTTGTCTGTCCAGTAAGTCTAAGAGTTGGAAACCACTGAACAGTATCTACATGGTGAGGACTTGTGGAAATTGCCATCACAGAGAGAAGCAGTGAGTTAAATCCCTTATTTCTCTGTCAGTGGAATGTCTCTCCAGAATGAGCACCCAGGAGTCCAGCTCACGTACATCCTCATTGCTTCCTTCACTAGCTCAAAACCATGTCACATTTAAGGTTGACTCAAATTTGCAGGCTGTATTTTCTTATGTAGTTTTTGAAGAGTCATTGTTTTCCCGAATACCCATTTTTCTTTTATCTTACTGGGAAAAAACCAAAGTGCCTTTGTTAAAATGTAACCAAAGGTTACCCAGAGACCCCCAAACTTCCACACTCTGAAGGGGTCCTCTTATCCATGCTCACAAAGGCAAAACAGACTCTTAAATATTTTTTTGTTGTTGTTAATATTGTTTTCTTTTCTTTTTTTTAATTTTTTTATAGTTATTTATATCTTCTACATTCTGCATTCCCTTTGGGTAGCCCAAAATGGAATAGAAAAGGACACAAGGGACCACGGAGACTGTTAAATATCTTTAATAGAATTAGTATGCATAGAGAGAAAAAAAGAGGATATTAGTGCCCCAATAACACCCAAAATTAAACATCCCCTTGTTAGCAAATTCCCAGTCACACAGGGTTGGCCTGAAGCAGGGCCACTGAGACCCCTACCCCTGCCCAAAAAGAGAAAAGGGTCTTTTTCTTTTCAATTTGGATGTTTTATATTTCATAAGAAAATCTTTAGGTCTGAGCCATTCACCTTTCCTAATGTGTTTAAGTTCTTTACTTGTGTATTTTTTCATTGTGTATTTTTAAAATAAATTCCATGTGTCTCGTTCACATTTTTGTAGGATTTTCAACATTTTGAATTAATTCTCTCTTTCCTTTCTTATTTCTTCTCTGCCTTTTTACTCTGTGTTCTTGGAAATTTCCTAAGTTTATCTGGCAGCTCTTCAACTCCCTTTTGTCCTAAAGTCTTGGATTTTTGCAATCTATTTTATTATTCAAGACATCTATCTTGTTCTCAGGTTCCTTTTTCAAGGGACATGGTTCTTGTTTTACAGACATGATGTCTCCTCACGTTTTTTCCCCAATCATCAGCAAATCGCCAAGTTCTGTTCTCTGATTGGGTGAGTGCCTGTGATCACTGGCCCTCTTTGTTTATTTTCAGTCTTTCTCTTCTATCCTGCTTATGATTTTTATCTGAATAACCACTTTGTGAACAAAAGAGTAGACCGACTATCACCAGCCCTGGCATGGATTCTGTCCAGAGAGGGGCAGCTTCTCATGTTTCCCATCAGGCTAGTGTGCAGACGGAAAGGCTGCCAGCCCCTGTGTGTTTCAGGCAGCCCCTGAAATGGACAGACAAGGTCTGATCATTGGTGAATGACACTGATGCCAAAACAAGGAAAGTAAACATCCCCTCAGGCCCCAGACCTTTCTCAGGCCAGCTCTCCAATTCTTTCCATGTCAGATTCTCCATTTCCACCCAAAGGATGCTGCTTCTTTTCAGTTTCCTCTCCCAGGGGAGAGAGGGTGGCCTATGGAGCAGCCACTTAGTGAAAAATAACTGCTGAGGCTCCCTGCTCAAGAGCAGGTCTCCGGCCCTGGGAACAAGGTCTGATCGCCAAACTCTCTCTGGGCTCATCCTTGAAGACCGAGCTCCCGTGTGACAGCTTTGTGTGCTCGCATTTGGGATTTTGCTTTCACTCTCTCAGTTTTATTCCTACACACCCACCCCGCCCCCTTTACTTCTTCCTGGAAGTTGCTTACAGTTTCACTCCCTCTGAAATCTCTTTATTCCCTGGGTACGCGGAAAGAGAGACGCAATATGTTGCTAACCTCACCCTCTGGAACCGGAAACCTGGACAACCTTGTTTAGCCAAGTCGTCCAGCAATATTTCTGCTTCTTTATTAATAAAGTCTGGTGCCTCATGAGAAAGTGGTTCTTGAAGGGACTGCTAATAATGGTACTTTTCATTCAATAATGACATGTACAATTTTGATAGCACGCCCACATCCTTGACCAAGTTGATGGCTACAAGCCTGAGAAGTGGGGGAGGGGGGAACTATCACTTTCAAGAAATACAGACACTGAAGGCCAGGAGGCCAAGTGTTTTCCAAAGGTCATGGGGTGGGGGGAGAACGCCGTGTCCAGGTGTGGGTCTGAAGGGGCATGATCTTTTCATGTTAAATTTGTTTTATTTCTGATTTATTGAATAAATAACCAGGAAACAAGAGTTCTCTAATATTTACGTTTCAACTTCTTTTGCAGAACATGTTCAGATGCTATGACTTTTGCATGTTTTGTTTCCCATTTAAGCTAAGATGCAGGTTTTAATCACGCCACAAATGTCTTGGATTTATAACAGTCCCACAAAAATGCATATCTGTTGAAAGTAGGTGAGAACAAGCAGGCTGATAATGCCAAACTTTGTGAAAATGTTACAGAGCAGGGAGAGGGGCACCCCCGAAACCCCAGACCTGCCCTGGTCTAAATGGGTTCTGCCATCCGCCGCATCAATACAAAGCATATAGGACCTTTTGTGGAAACAGACTTTAATACAATTAGAAAAGACAGAGAAGACAAAAAATATATTTTCTAAGTCAAGCACCCAATGTAATCCAGCTCCTCGTGGGTACAAGTCCACCCAAACGGGATTGGCCCAAAGCAAGTCTCGAAAGCCTGCCACAAGTCTAGAACAGCTTTTGGCAGGGACCCACACACAAGGGTCAGAAACAGCCAGACAATTCTGAGCAGAACAGAACATAATCAAAACCAAAATCAACACAGCCATCGTTAACTTCCCCACGTGTCTCTCACCCACATCTATTTCAATCAGTCCAGACCAGTGCAGCTTCTTTACAAGTCTCTCTTCTCCTTGGGCCTCGCTGGCTTTCCATCCTTCTTCCATCTCCTCCTGTCTTCTGTCTGTGTGTCTCCTCTGTGTGTGTCCTCTGTGTGTTTCTTCTCAAGCTTCTTATAGCCTGCTCAGTTCCACCTTACCTTGGGTGGGACAGGGAACCTGGGACACACCCTTTCTCCTGGGGACCACCCTGTTACAGAAACAGTCCAGCACAGCTCTATTCAGAGGGTCAAACCCTTCTGGGCCATGTGGCCACGTCTACCTTATCAGAGAAAATCTGAGGATATCAAGAATTCAACAGTGGCTCATTCTGAGTTGTGGACTACTAGTAAATTGTTCTGAGCTGTGACTCATAGGATGTTATTTTACTGTATGCATTTTGCTCTGAGCCTTAAAGTGACCCCAGGAGGTGAGGAAATCAGCCTCTGACCCAGCCGTGTCAAGCTCCGGCTTAAATAAAAGAACCATGTCATTGAATCAAGTCAGATTAAGTTGGAAGTTAAAGATTATTTCACCACTTGCACTTGATAAATCCAGGCAGTTTAACATAGTTGAATCTTTTCTATTCGGCATAGAAGGAACAATAGGGAAGTTCAAAATCAAGGAGGCTGCGTGCGTAGAAGTATAATATGGAGAGTTAATTCCCCCAAATTCCAGACCTCTTTGTTTCTGTTCTCTCCTCTGAATGGCAATTATTCTGATTGTAAAATTAAAAGCAGGGTCTTTTTATTTATACCCAGCAGGGCATGGGGGAGATGAGTGGGAACAAATGAGCTGGCCAGCCCTGAGCAGAAACCTCATGCTGTGAAGAAAGATGGTGAATTATCATCTGATTTCAAGGAATTGATCTGAGTAATTGCTACAGGGACAGAGAGAAATGTGCAGTTGAGGAAATGCCTCCAGGGATGTGGAGATGCATGAAGATGCATGGCGGCTGGCCCCGTGCCCACTAAGGAACAGGATGGACAATTGATCTCAACTCCTCAACTTAAACTGTTATGTATAAAACACAAACTGCAGGGTAGATGTCACTCCAACCCTTGTGTGTGGCATGAACACTGACTGGTTTGTACTAAATCTCCCTTCTCAAATGGAGAGGAAAGGAAAATCCGTGACTGCTGGACACTGTCCCTCCCTCACTTAGAGATAAGTGGTCGGTCTAGCTAGAAGAACTCACAGGTTCCACAAAATTAAACTCACCAAGGAGATAAGTCCTCATGAAATATCTTAATTCTTCCTTCTCAGTAAGGAGATGTTTATAAGGAAACATAAAAAAGGAAAGAAGACTATATTTTTGCTGAATTCTTTCAATCTCAGATTTCCTAGCCAAAGCTGTATAAATTGTTCTGTTTTTTCCTGATCATTAAGTCATAATCCAGCATTTAATTACTTTGCTGGGGGTGGGGGCGGGAGGAAGTTAACACTGTATTTTATCTCAAAGCAATTACCTCATCTTTAGTCTCTTCACTACATCTTTTTGTCATGGAAACATAACACTAAGTTTTTTGGTCTAAGAATAAAAAGACAAGACACTAACATCTAGTGCTTATCTATTTTCCAGGAGTATTAGGAGTGTTTAAACTATGTGTTCTCACTCAACAAGGCTGCACTGTCCTTTATGTTCCCCCTAATCACGAACATTAGCTTGTATGCTCTGATTAAGCATGCTGGAGAGAGAGGGGTCAGGCCCGCAGCCGGAGGGAAGAAGGAAGGAGGAAGAAAGGCAGGCAGGAAGGAAGAGAGGGACGGAGGAAGAGAGGGAAAGAAAGAAAGAAGGAAGAAAGAAAGGAGAGAATTTTCCCAGAAGATTGTTGTACCCTACCTGCTAGCAGGAGGAGTTAATTATCTTTGCCCCCAACTGTGTGACTGGAGGCAATAGAAAAATATTCTGAAGGGTTTGAACTAATTAAGGAGCAATGTGAAACTGGGTAAAGCTAAAGCACTTCAGAGTTTTGGGATGGTGTATATAAGGTCATGGTTCCCTTTCCTTCCTACCCAATGGACCTGACATTCAAGTTTTCAAGATGGACCCGTCTCTTAGATGGCACTGCTCATTGGTAAATATTGGAGGGTCCCTTGGAGCTCTAACACCTCCAAGTTGGAATTGGGGGGAGATCAAACCACAAGAATCCAAACTGTCTGAGGCAAAGCCGAGTTCCGGGCTGTCTGCTCCAGGACTGTGCCTCCACCAGCCCTGCTCTGCTGTGTGCCGAGGACCCTCTACTCCTACTTCTGAGTGTGTCTCCTCAGGGTTGGGCTTCTCGCCTCTTCTGCCCCAGGCCAGATGTCTCTCAGGGCTGAAGAGGAGAGGAAGGACATGGTCTGAACCCTAATATATCTCCTACTGGGAACAAGGGGTCTACACCTGGGGTTGTTCCTGACAATCACCCCTACAAGCCTTATCGAATAAGTCAGGACAGTAGAGAGTCAGAAATGGAGGAGAGGCCAGTGCTGAGGAGGCCTCACTGCTAAAATCAGCACCACCCATGTTCAACAACCATTTGGGACAGGAGTAACTTGCACAGTTCAGTCAAGGAAAGACCAGAAGGTGTTCTAGAAGGTTCAGAGGGAGCAATTAGAGCCGAATCTTCAGAGCTGGGAGGAAAGGTCCTTGAACCATTTCAAACCTGACCCCACATCTTCCTTCCTAAAAATGAGAACATGGAGAGATTGCTTATAGACAAAGAAAGCTCCTCCACTTAAAACATTGAGCCCATGAATTATTCATGAACTCTGGCTTCACACTCTCATTATTTCTGGTTTTAGCTCCAGCGAGGCCATCTTGTCAGTCATCCTCAGTGACAGAAAAAAAGGCCGCTTATGTTTCAGATCGAGGGTTTCATATTTGTCCCTTTGATATAAAAGAATGAGTTACTAATGGGGCGAAGTACACGCTCAGCCCAAGCCAAGTGGAAGATAAATGATTTTTCAATCTATTAATTGTAAAGTGTTCCTTGTCACTCTCCTTTCTCAGGGGTAAGAGGAGGGAGGGCACTGAATGTATTTGTTCAGTGTTACTTCTCCATATTCACATCCAGCATTCACATAACCCAGAACCTTCTTGCAAGCTAACCTGGTCACCATGCATCCTTTAATAGATAACCTGTCCACCTTGAATTTTGTCATTCCCGCATAGCATCAGTTAAGAGCGTGCCGACTGCAGGAAGGAGGACAGCTGGTTAGCAGCCTTCAACAAATGCCCACTTTGTTAGCCTCACAGAACCAGTGGGCTACTGAGGGAGTTTCTGGTTTGGATTGGGCTCTGCGTGGTGTCTGTGTCTGCATTTCTTCAACTTGTCCTCTTGCTCCCAAACTACTGCAGGCCACTGCCAGCTGCTGAAGCAGAAAGGGGGACAAGCCCAACTAACACCTGTGGGTCAGAGGTCCCTTTTCAGTCCCTAGAACAGGACCAAACCAGCTGGTGGTGAGGGCCTCCAAGGACCCACTCCCACAGCAGGGGACATCAGGCCGCCAGTGACTAACTGATGACAACTGAGTTACCGACTGATAGGAGAGAAACTATTTATGGTGGCAGGAAGTATGGCTAGCCACAAAACTTAAGTTTGAACAAGTTAATTTACTAGGAAATATGCATCCAACACATGAATTGTTTCATAGACAAAGTCAAGTCCAAATGGTGAAACATGGTGGTTAGCAAACTCTGGGCCAGCTGACATAGACCTACCACTATCACACCCCATCTCACCTGCCTTCCAACAGGAAGGAGGTCTCAGCGGACTGAACTCCCCAAGAGCTGCAGATACACGAGTATGGTGGGGTGGTCCCCCTGGACACCTTAGGAGAGTCTAGCCCTTCCCGCAGGTGAACCCTTCCCAATATGAACCCCTCCCAATTTCCTCCCCATGTAAATCTTACCCTCACCTGCAGCTCACGGAGTTGGGGGAGTTCAGTTCTGTGGGGAACGCTCACCCTCACCCACTAGTCAGCCCCTCTTCAGATTGTAAAGTGGGGCCAGGGTGCTTTCAGGGTTAGTGTGTTAGTGTGGGTCTCTGCTTTGTGTCTGGACCCACTGAGTCCCCTCTCTTAGCTGTGGCACCCTGATACAGGGGACCCCGTGGGACCCTAAGCAGCACCTGCTGTCAATATTTCTGGTGGGGCTCACTCAGCTGACATCCCTGGACAGAAGAGAACAAACCCCAACATGGCGCCCTGGATCTGCGGCTACCCATCCCTTTGGGGCTATGTACGAATTTCTACCTGTAAAACAGCCCAAATCATTTCTGGAGGGAAAAGAACAGCAGCACAAAAATAAAAATGAATCATTCATTATCAGTGTTAACCAAATCCAAGTCCTCCTTAATATAAGGCCCTAGCATGACCCAGGAACAGGGGCCCTCCATCCACATCCACACAGGGGTGCTGCCAAACTGGCTGAGCCTTGCACTGACTGACGGTGTGAGGAATCCGAAAGGAGAGTGCAGCTGAGTGCAGGGAGCACTGCTGAAGGAAAGCAATGCGCCGTGATTACTGTGCTGACTCCAGCAACTGGTGCTAGGGTTCAGGACACCCTGGGTTTCACAGCTCCCCACAAAATCAGCTGTGTCATCACCGAGGATCGCTGGCAGAAATGCCAACTGTCCTCTACAGTGGTGTAGAGGTGGGGCAGCAATTATCCAGCTCACACCGGGCGGGGAGGGGGAATTCTTCACAGACCGAGTGACTTCCCAGCTGGGGGGTTACAACTTACAAACACCCTGCCCAAGGACCTATCTCTGAAAGTTACTGATAACTTCTCTCATGTTCCTTATCCAGCACTTCCACTTCCGATGAGACTAACTGTCCCCAAAATGTGTCCTTATGACACCAAACAGCCAGTCTGAAGGGATTAAAATTCTGCATCTGTTTTTTCACATACCCACCCACTAAAACTTAACTGATCATAAGAATAACCTGGAAATGTTGTCTAAAGACAGATTTTCAGGGATCTCCCAAAGATAATTTCACTTAAGAGTCTTGGGACTTTAAGTTGGCAAGAGGCGGGTGTCAACATCTATGTATTTAACAGCATCCAAGAGATTTTTCTATCAGGTATGTTTAGAAAAATAGCCAGGAACTAGCTCCATATCCTTCATGCAAGGAGCAGTTTTCAGCGCCTGCAAAGGTGGACTTGGTAGGACAGTCTTGTCAAATCCTTGTGGTTTTTAGGATGGAGTAACTGGGAAGGAAGAAGAGCCAGGCACCTCAGGTACCATCCCCCACTGCCAGGTACCACCCATGATCCTGGCATTGCACCCCCCACAGCCCAAATAGTTCCATATGGCCCACGTACCACCATGCCACCACCCAGGTACCCCCCAAGACCCAGGTACCACTACCCCACTACCTCACCGCCTTGCCCCAGACCCTGACACTGTCCTTTTTGGCAGTAGCATCACACACCTCAACTGACCAGGCTCCACACAAACACACACATCTCCGTGGACTTCTGTGATCATCAGGAACCCAGGCCTAGACAGAGTGCTCAGCTGGAAGACAATCCGCAGAGTTTCTGCAGCAATCTCATGGCACATGTGCGCCTGCGGATGGAGCAGGGAGTGCCCAGAGCTCAGCCACACCCATTGCATCTGGAGCTACATCACTTTCACTTGGAGGCAGAAATGCAGACTTAACATGCTTATGTGTGCCCAGGTGTGTCCAAGCCACCGAGGACACCTCCCCATACAAGCGAGCTTGCTCACTCAGAAACGCTTAGAAATTTTGAAGGCCCCAGAGGACTGCTTAAAGTAGAGGCTTTGAAGGACAAAAATGGCTACATTTTCCAAAATCAGTCATCTGAATTACTTAATACCTTACCTGCAATTACCTACCAGAAAACTTGGAAACTTGTACACAATTTGATGTGTATAGGTTAGAAAGAGGGGATAGTTTGGAGATTGTCTTCTCAGCACCCCACGGGCAGCCCCAAGTCAGCCCTTCCTCCTCACCTGAAGGTGCAACTGCTCAGTCGAGACTCCTTCCTTCCACGGTGCAAAGTCTGTTCACTTCCCTTGGAACAAACCTGGCTTTTCAGCAATTTTTCAGCACCATCTTTGGTCTCCACTTGCTTCTAAGACTCACCTGACTTTCATATCAACAACCACCCCCCACCCCACCCCGCCCAGAAAGTGTCTACACACCCACTGTTACAACCAGGTGTCTCTGGCTGCACCCCTGCCTCCTTCCTTACCTGTCAGGACAAGAGAATGAAGGGACTTTGGGATTTCAAGGTTCTGCATCTCCACTCCCTCCAATAAGTTAAGTGCTCAGTACATGGCAATGAATGAATGAATGCATGAATGAATGAAAGAAATAGATTAAAGATGTGCCCTTGAGATTACAAAGCAGGACTATCAGTGAGTGCTCATAGCTGAAATTGACTTAACCCATAGCCTGCTAACACATTTATTTTTAAGATGTGCTCCAACATGCCCTGTTTATCAGCGCCTCAAACAAGTCCTCTTGTTTTCACATGAAGAAAACAAGCTTTATAGTTGATCTAAGTAAAAAAAAAGAACAAATGGTTTTAAGAGTCTAGCAATAGGAAAGAAAGAGGTCATAGAAAAAGACCTCATAGCAAAAGGTCTGGTTGCAGATAAGAGAAGCAAATATGATTACAGGGAAATCAAAATATACACAACGCTGATAACTAGAAATCACAACACTACTGTGTATCAGATGTGTATCAGTTGCTCAGAGTTTCTATGAGTTTCCTTAGTCCGTAAGACTTGATGGCACTGTTTTATCCTGGCTGCTTTTTCTGGACGAGTCCTTTTTCTGCAGGAAGTAAAGGATGAGCTAACTCACTTGACCAAACTCTCAAACTAGTAGCAGAAAGAGGGTGATCTGAATTCAGAACGTGGGTCCCAAGCAGATCAGACTCTGCCCTGGCACCTGTGGCCCTGTGTCTTTTACAGAAGCATCATTATGGAAGGACCACACACAGAATGTTTACAAAGAACTTACTCTCCTGCTAAAAATCAATGCATTTGCAACATTTAGAGAATAAAAGCCTGGGGGGAGCCACAAATTTGTGGAGATGGCCATATATCAAGACCCTAGAGGAGAAAAATCCCTCATCTAAAGTAGAAATGCTTTCTTTCTGTCTCCATCCAGTCGTGCCCCTCACAGACCAGACACACCTGCACTAGCATTTTTAAATCCACGCGCTTGCAAACTAATTAGAGGAAACTTAAAGAATTTAGAAGAGGAAGGAATTGATTTGCAGGAAATTCTCTGCAAATATTCAGAGGTTGCAAACCACAGGGAGGCTGGAACTTTTGCAGATGGAAGCTGAGTGAGGGAGTGAAATTGTGCAGGAGATCATTTAGGCCGACTCTGGAGGACGCTTCCTTACGCTGAGTTAATATCTTCTGGGGGAGCCTTCCTTCCTCAAGGGAGGTTATGGAAACCCTATTACTTGAGTCATTAAACTCGATGGACACAGCACTAGAAAACAGGGCATCGGATTCATTTACGCCACGTCCTCGGGCAGTGTGTATGCAGAATAAGTACCATTCCTTCCATTCCTTCCTGTAGTTTTTGTAATCTTGATATTTGTTTCTGTGTTACTGGTTGTTGTATTTTGCCTTCTTATTTTATTTTAAATTCTTAGAAATTTGGTCTCCAAAATTAGATGTAGTACTGTGAACCTTCTTTTCAGAGTTGGAACAGGCTAAGAATTGCTTATTACCAGTTAAATACACGAAAGTTCATCCCAGAGATTAGTACCTAGAGTTAGAGGGAAGGAGGTATACTGGAGAGAGGCCCGCCAGCTTGGAAGTCCCTTGCATCATATGTAGGCCAGTCTGAGTATGCGGCCTCAGAGACCCTTTCCCAGGTGGGGAGCTTATGGGTGAACTGAAGGACACCTTTAGAGGGAAGAGCTGAAGAGGGTCACACCTGAAGCCAGCCAGCTCTCCAGCATTCACCTTCCTCCAAGGGAACCAAAGAAGGCAAATCCTAGGGTGTTACCAGACCACACGCACCACCAAAGCACCCAAAATCCTCCAGAAGAGGTGTGAACCTGTACCCTCACATCCTATACAGCATTGTAAACCAATGTTATCTCAATAAAAAATAATGCATTTTTTAAAAATAAAAAGAAAATAGCATTTGCTGGTATTGGGGGATGGGCAAGGGGGAAATTTGGTGAAGGGAAACAAAGGTACAGATTTCAGTCCTATAATGAGTAAGTTGTGGGGTGCAATGTACAGCATGATGAACAGTTAGTAATACTCCCTTGTGCAGGTGAAAGTTGCTAAGAGTGTCGATCAAGGAAAAATATTTTAACTACATATGGTGAGGGATGTTAACCAGACTTACAGTGATCTTGTCACAATATATACAAATATCGAATCATCATGCTGTATACCCAAAACTAATATGGTGTATGGTGGTTATACCTCAATTAAAATTTTTGAATCTAAAAACAAGCAAACCAAAACCAGAAAATCTCCATGGTCTGGAGGAAAGTGCCCCCAGAAGAGAAGGTACCCACCAGGAGCACCTGTGTCAGCCCAGAAAACCTGCACTATTGCAGCCACCGCATCCTCTGAATGAGACTGTAATTTAGCGCCCTTCCTCCTGACATCACCCCAGAGGACAGCAGGCAACCCCGGCTGGGAAAAGGGGCCGATGGGAGTTGTAGGAGCTCTCCCTTAAAGGGAAGTTCAAAGTTTGTGACTACTGCCCCCCAAAAATCATCTTTTTAATGCATGAATGCAATCCAAGTTGAGAAGACTGCTGGTTTCTAAGAACAGAGCCCCACACCATCCGCCAGCCAGGGAGAAGGGCTGCACACAAGGCATTTGAATGAGCAGCAATAGTCAAGTCTATTTTAGATTCCCAGGCCCTCTAGGGGAAGGGACCATCGTACATCACCACACGCCCCAACGGAAAGCTGTTGAGTCCAACCCTGGAGATTAGCCACAGGGAGCAAGTTAGGCTCCTGGGACAGCTCCCAGGCCCCTGGTCCCGCATTTTAGGGACTGAGTAGAGTCTGGACCTATCGACTGCCTCCACACCACAGCTGCCATCTCTGGCTGGGTCCCCAGCTTGTTCGGGGAAGCAGACTCTTGGGCACCCTAGGGGAAGAGACCATCTTACATCGAGCAGTCTGACTGAGAAAGAGAGAGAGAGCCAGGCCAGGAGATTAGCCGCAGGGAGCAAGTTAAGCCTCCGGGCCTCTGCCCTGGGGTTTTTGGACCTGAGTCTAACCCTCACTGGTGTGGCCCACCTGCCTGCACCATCACCTCCATCACCACTGCCATTACTGACTCTAGGAAGCAGCACTCCAGGATGCCATAAGGAAGATGCCATTATTGCCCACTGGAACTGAAAAAGTGAGGCCTGGTTGGGTAATATAGCTTGCAGGGAGCCAGTGCAAACTGGCCACAGGCCTCAGTGCTGGGGTTCTCGGAACTGAGTGGAGCTGGCACTGAGACCACCAACTATCGCAATAACCCAGAAAGCACAGCCCCTACACCACTGTTGGAGCCAGGATCACACAACCACTTTCTGGACCTTTCAAGTTAAAACAGAGGGAGAGGATCTCTAGGGACAACATCCATCAACATATTCACAGCATCACTACCCAGTGGTGGTTCAGCCTAACAGGGCCGGAATCAGTGAGCCCACCAGCCCCCAACATCCAAGAAGGAGCACCCCAAAGAGATGCCTGCCAATACCAGTGCCAGAATTTCCCAACACTTACAACAAATCAGAAGACAAACAGGGAGAAAGAAAAATACAAACAACCAAGCAAGCCCTCGGGGGAAGGACACGCCACAAAAAGAAAATCAAGCACCAGAACTCAACAAGAATGACATGGAAGAACTCATTCTCTCTGATAGGGAATTTAAAATCATCATGCTTAAGGAAAGGAATGAAATGAAAAAAATAATTAACTATCTGAAGAATGAAATCGAGACCCTAAAGAAGGAGAATAAGAGTTTAATGGAAGAACTAAAGAACACTGGGAAAAGCAGTGAAAACAGAATCGATGAAATGGAGGAGCACATCAGCAATCTCAAAGATGCAGGCACTAAAAGATCCAAAAAGGAAAAGGAAATAGAAGCATGAAGGGTAAAGAATGAAGAAACAATTCGAGAACTATCTGACACCATGAAGAAAGGAAATATAAGAGTAATAGGAATCCCAGAAGAACAGGAGAGGGTCCAAGGAGCAGAGAAACTATTTAAGGAGGTGATAGAAGAAAACTTCCCAAATATGAAAATAGACATACAAGAAGCAAGAACTCCAAATTATCACGATGTCAGAAGAACTACATCTAGGCACATAATAGTAAAACTCACGCGAGTACAGGATAAGGAAAAAATATTGAAGCTGATAAGGGGAAGGAAACAAATAACTTATAAAGGAAAACCAATCAGGATGACATCAGACTTCTCTGAAGAAATGCTACAGGCAAGAAGAGAATGGAGGGACATACTCAACAAACTCCAAGACAATAAATGCCAACCAAGAATACTTTACCCCGGAAAGCTCTCCTTCCTCTATGAAGAAAAGATTAGGACCTTCCCAAACAGAGACTTCAAAAACTCGTCATGACTAAACCCCCACTCCAAAAAATACCACAAGAAGTCCTTAAGCCAAAACCGACAGAGGAATGAAAAAGAAGATCAGAATAAGACAAGGAATAAAGCCACAAAAAGACAAATAAAATGGAAAATATAGATGCCAATGTATCAATATTAACTCTAAATATAAATGGACTAAACTCATCAACAAAAAGGCAGAGTAGCAAGATGGATCAAAAAAAAGAACACAACCTTCTGCTGTCTACAGGAAACACATTTAGCTACAACTGATAAACACAAATATGAAAGTATAAGGCTGGAAAACAATTCTACAAGCAAATGGACCAAAAAAGAAGGCAGGGACAGCTATACTTATATCAGATAAAATAGACTTCAAACTAAAAAAGGTAAACAGAGATATAAATGGTCACTACATCATGATAAAGGGGACAATTCAGCAGGATGATATTACCCTCATCAACATATACTCCCCAAATAAAGGAGCACCAAAATATATATTATACTATCATCTCCGAAAACAGACATTAGAGAAAGTACATACATAGTAGGAGATTTCAACACCCCACTATCACAAATGGACAGATCAACGAAACAAAAAATAAGCAAGGACACTAAAGCTCTAAATAAGGACCTAGACCACATGGGCGTAACTGACATCTGCAGGGCACTACACCCCCCAAAATCTGAATACACATTTTTCTCAAGTGCACATGGATCATACTCCAGGATTAATTACATACTAGGTCACAAAACAAAGCTCAACAGATATACTAAGATCAAAATCATACCTACTATCTTCTCCAATCATAAAGCCATCAAATTAGAAATAAACCATGAAAAGAAAAAAAGGAACTTTCTTACTTCATGGAGATTGAAACCCACACTGCTGGAAGACCCCTGGACTAATGAGGAGATCAAAGAAGAAATTTAAAAATACCTAGAAATGAATGACAAATAAGACACAACTTTCCAAAATGTTTGGGACACAACAAAAGCAGTAATAAGAGGGAAATATATAGCAATACAGGCTCACATCAAGAAACAAGAAACAACTCAAAGAAACAATTTAATCTCCCATCTCAAAGAACTAGAAAATGAACAACAAAAGCCAGTATAAGAAAGGAAATCATAAAAACCGAAACAGAAATAAGTTAATGGAAATAAAAAAAAAATCCAGAAGATCAACGAAACCGAAAGCTGGTTCTTTGAAAAAATAAACAAAATAGACAAACCTCTAGCCAGGCTTACAAAGAAAACAAGGGAGAAAATACAAATAAATAGGATCATAAGTGAAAGAGGAAAAATTATAAGAGACACAGCAGAAATCAAAAGAATAATCAAAGATTATTATGAACAGCAATATGGAAACAAGTTCAACAACTTAGAGGAAATGGATAAATTTCTAGAACTATACAATCACCCAAAACTAGATAAAGAAGATACAGAACACCTAAACAGGCCGATCACAAGCAGCGAAATTGAAACAGTAATCAAAACTCTCCCCCAAAACAAAAGCCCAGGACCAGATGGTTTCAAAAACGAATTCTACCAAACATTTAAAAACGAACTAGTCCCTATCTTGCACAAACTCCTTCAAAAAATTGGGAGGAAGGAATACTACCAAACACATTCTATGAAGCCAACATAACACTAATACCAAAACCAAACAAAGACAAAACACAAAAAAGAATATTACAGACCAATATCTCTAATGAACACTGATGCAAAATCATTCCACAAAATCTTAGCCAACAGGATTCAACAATGCATCCAAAAGATAATACACCATGACCAACTGGGATTTATTCCAGGGACACAAGGATGGTTCAACATCTGAAAATCAGTTAATGCAATCCAACGCATCAACAAAAAGAAAAATAAAAACCATATGATCACATCAATAGATGCTGAGAAAGCATTCGAAAAAATGCAACATCCATTTATGATGAAGGCCCTTGAAATCCTTGGTACAGAAGGAACATACCTTAACATAATAAAAGCCATATACAACAAACCCACAGCCAATATTATCTTCAATAGTGAGAAGCTGAAAGCCTTTCCCCTAAAATCAGGAACAAGGCAAGGATGTCCACTCTCACCATTGCTTTTCAACATAATACTGGAAGTACTATAGCCAGAGCAATAAGACAAGAGAAAGACATACTAGGAATCCAAATAAGGAAAGAAGAAAGTAAACTGTCACTATTTGCAGACGATATGATAATATACATAGAAGAATCTTAAAAACTCCATAGAAAAACTACTCAAAATTATAGACCAATTCAGTAAAGTAGCAGGATACAAAATCAACGCACAAAAATCAGTAGCATTCCTATACACAAGCACTCAGTCTGAAGAAGAAGAAATTAAGAGAACCACCCCCTTGAAAATTGATACCAAAAAAATCAAATACCTGGGAATAAACCTAACAAAAGAGGCAAAGGACTTACAAAAAGAAAACTATAAAGACACTAGTAAAAGAAATAGAGGAGCACACAAAAAAAATGGAAAGGCATTCCCTGATCATGGATTGGAAGAATTAACATTATCAAAATGGCCATCCTACCAAAGGTAATTTAAAGATTCAATGCTATTCCAATAAAAATCCCAATGACATTCTTCAAAGATATAGAACAAATATTGACAAAATTCATATGGAATCACAAAAAAAAAACCTTAAATAGCTAAAGCTCTCCTGACTAAAAAGAAAGAAAATGGAAGGATTACACTTCCAGATTTCAAACTATACTACAAAGCCATAATAATTAAAACAACATGGTACTGGAAAAAAAAAACAGAAGCTCAGACCAATGGAATGGAATAGAAAACCCAGAAATAAACTCTCCTACACTGCTGGTGGGAATGCAAATTGATCCAACCACTATGGAAAGCTGTATGGTGTTTCCTCAAACTGCTAGAAATGGAACTTCCATATGACCCGGCAATACCACTACTGGGAATATACCCAAAGGACACAAAAACACTAATCCGAAAGGATACATGTACCCGCATGTTTATTGCAGCACTGTTTACAATAACTAAGGTATGGAAACAACCCAGATGCCCAAAAATAGATGACTGGATCAAGAAGATGTGGTACATATACACAATGGAATACTATTCAGCATTCAAAACAGACAAACACATGCAATTCACAGCAACATGGATGGACCTATAGGGGATCATGATCAGTGAAATAAGCCAGAAAGAAAGAGAAAATTATCGAATGGTTTCACTTATAACAGGAATATAGGGGAGCCAAATAAGAAAGCGACATTCAGCAGGGTAGGAGGGGAAGGGTAGGGCTCAAGAAGGGGGAAGAGGGGAGCATGGAGGACTATGGTGATGGCTCCACGGGTGAACAGGTGGTGGGTAACTTATGGGGAACACACAATAATGTAAAAGATATGAATAACAAAAATAAATAAAATATCTATAAAAACAAAAAGAAAACCCAGAAATAAATCCACATATCTATGGACAACTAATCTTTGACAAAGGAGCAATGGAACAAGGTTAGCTTGTTCAGGACACGGTGCTGGTAAAACTGGACTGCTACATGCAAACAAAAATGAAGCTAGACAACTATCTTACAGCATGCACAAAAAACAACTCAAAATGGATAAAAGATCTGGATGTAAGACCTGAAAAAGTTATAGAAGAAAACATAGGCAAAACTCTACACTATATACACCTCAGCAAAATCTTTAAAGACATCCCCAAAAGCAAAGGAAATCAAGGAAAAGATAAACAGCTCAGACTACATCAAAATAAAAAGCTTCTGTACAGCAAAAGAGACATTAATCAAAACAAACAGACACCCTACTAATTGGGAGAAAATCTTTGCACACAATACAACTGAGAAAGGACTGATAATAAAAATCTACAAGGAGCTCACACAACTCAACAAAAACAAAGTCAACAATCCAGTCAAAAAATGGGCAGAAGAGCTAAAAAGACAATTATCCAAAGAAGAAAAGCAAATGGCCTAAAGATATACAAAAAAAATGTCCAACATCACTTATAATCAGGGAAATGCAAATCAAAACCACAATGAGATACCACCTCACACCAGTGAGAATGGCTCACATTAAAAAAACAGGCAACAACAAATGCTGGTGAGGATGTGGAGAAAAAGGAACTTTCCTACACTGCTAGTGGGAATGCAAACTGGTTCAACCACTATGGAAAGCCATATGGCATTTCCTCAAACTGCTAAAAATGGAAATTTCATATGACCCAGCAATACCGTTTTTGGAATCTACCCAAAGGACACAAAAACATTAATCCAAAAGGATACATGCACCCCCATGTTTATAGCAGCACTGTTCACAGTAGCTAAAACATGGAAACAACCCAGATGCCCAAAAATAGATGACTGGATCAAGAAGATGTGGTACATATACACAATGGAATACAATTCAGCATTCAAAAAAGATAAACACAAGCAATTTGCAGCAACATGGATGAAGCTAGAAGGGTTCATGCTCAGCGAAATAAGCCAAAAGGAAAAAGAAAAATATTGAATGGTTTCACTTATAACAGGAATATAAGGGAACCAAATAAAAGAGAGATTTAGTGAGAGAGAGGGAGGATAGGAGCTCAGAATGGGGGGGAGGGGAGCACGGGGATCTGTGGTGACGGCTCACAGGTGAATTGGTGGTGGGAAACCTACAGGGAATACACGATAATATAAAAGACATAAATAATAAAAACAATTTTAAAAAATAAAGAGTCAAGTCTGTTTTAGTTTTTACTGTTTCCACCCAGTGAACACTGCTTGTTCAGCATACGACAGCACATGAAACATCCCGAATCCAGTCCCCAGAAAGCACCGATGGAATGCATAGCATAGGTACATGGTGTGGTCGTCTTCATGCCCTCCCTGTGTCCTTCCACCACTGTCATTAATAAGCCACCCCACCCCTAAGTTTCCCTGTAAAATGGGGATCCTCACCCTCTCCACCCTGGATGCACTCAGAGCAGCCTGAATGCAGCAAGTGTTCGACGCACTTTGGTGGTTTTTATTCTCCTGACCTCAGAAATGACTTGTGCAAATAGAAACACCAACGGAATTGAAAAATAAATAAATAAAAGCTTTGAAACGCTTTCTTAGTGTGCTCAATTGAAGCACTGTCAGAAGTGATATTCCTGGATGCTGCCTAATTTATTTCTATACATCCCAGCAATGTTGGAGCTTTAAGAAGTGACTCATTTTCACTGACTGGCACAGAAACCCAGCCTCAGTGGATTTAAGATCTCATATGGTTTCAACACAGTGCACAGGTCTCACTGGGGCTTCAAAGAAGATCTCTGCAGTCAGGAAGACAAAGCAAACGTAGCATTTGGGGAAAGCTTGCTGTTCAGGCCATTCTCCGACAAATCCTCTTCTGCCCAGAAAGAGTCACCATATACACACAGTGGGACACTTTGATTTAGATTTCATGTTGTTCATTTATCTGAGTGATTTATAATCATCTAATTTGGCATCATTGTGAGCTCCAGTCTTTTGAATAAGATTTATTTATGACTTTGCATTGTGATTTTTGTTATAATTTAATATTTGGTATTAAGGATAGATAATCCATTTTATCAAAAAATATAGAAAGGTTTACCATGAAAACCTTCCTCTCACTCCACACCTGCAATCTGTTTTTCCTGACTTTCTTGGTGAGGCCATCAGCCACCAGCCTGTGGTTGTACCTTCTGGCTAGTTATGACTGAATGCAAGGCCTGAACACTCTTAATATAGAACATTTAAATGTTGAACTGTGTTTGCAGGGACGGCCTTGAGAGTGTGACGTTGCCTCTAGGACAAAACACAGATGTGTTTGCTCACCACCTATAATGAAGTGGTGAATTCCCCAAGCTCCCCTCACCTGCACCAAAGATCTACTTCATGTGTGGCCCCCTCCAGGACCCCTGCACTTGGGGAAACAGCACCAAAGCAAGGACGAAATTCCTCACCCACCCACTGGACTGGAATGCCCTATCTCTACCCCAGGAATCTCATGTCTTCTGCCAGCATCCAAGAGACAGTAACGATAACAAGTAATGGGTTTGTCCCCTGACAGATACGCTTCTAGAGTTTCTTTACATGTAAGCAAGGAAAAATATTGATATATATGTTCTTCCCCGTACAATGCAAAAGCTTGGATATCTTAGAATTCTTTCTATATCTATAGAGAACTCCTCTCTACGCTTTCTAAGTGCTCCACGGGAGCCCAGGGTACACATGAATTGTACTTAATCAGTTCCCTATTGATGGGCACTAGGGTCATTTCTATTATTCTGCTGTTACAAACATTGCTGTAGTCATAATTTTGTACATACATAATTTTCACACATGTACAGATATATGGATAAGAAATTTCCAGAAATAGAATTGCTGGGTCAAGGGTACATGCATTTGTAATCTGATTAATAATGATTGATAGTGTTGAATTACCCTTCAAATGTGCTCTATCCACATATATTTCTCCTGATTTTATAAGTCTTTTCAATTGTACATTAAAAAAACATTTCTCAGTTTATCAGTCTGATAGATGAAAAATTATATCTTATTATACTTTTGACTTTTTATTAGTGAAGTTAAATGTTTTTCCATATATTTAAGAATCATTTATATTTTCTTCTTGTGACCTGTTTTAATTAGCTTTTCCTCAATATTCTATTGGGTTATGGATACATATATTTTAATTTCTAGGGTTTCTTATATTAAAGAGCTAGTGTTTTGAGATATAGTTGGATTTTTTTTTTTTTTTTGGTTATCAGTTGTCTTTTTACCATATTTAGGATGTCTTACCATGCAGAAATTTTTTTTTCATGCTGTTGCATTTGGAATCAGACATGATACTATTGCATCATGAGGTCAGCCATGTACAGTTGTTTTTAAACTTAATTTTATGTCTTTAGAGTTTTGAAGTATAATTAGAAAGGCCTTTCACCTGCCAAATTTATATTTTTTTTAATCAACCAAAGTTAGGGTTCACTCTCTGTCACCTCACAGGGTAGCAGTGCTGGGAGCAGCACAGGAAGGAGGAAAAGAGAGTGAGACTTAGAGGGGCTTACACCTCAGGGAGTGTAAGTGCCTATTTCCTGGGTCATCTCACATTTATTGTGGATCAGGTTTAGGGAAGGTGGGCAAGTATGTGGAGGAATGTGCATGGTGGGGATGTGTGTTGGGATGCGTAATCGTCTGGCACAAACTAGGGGGAGGTGAATAAGGGCTATCGCCTGGGGGGCTCCATTGTTGCTTCTGATCAAAACATCCTATCTCTAGTTCCTCTTTACACTTAGCTTCCTGTCAAGGTGGTTATGCTAGTCTGACCATAATGTCTGCCTCCTGTTTTCAGCAGATACTGGCTTTTCCAGTATGTTTCTCATACCAAGACTTTTGTCCTGGTGAGAGGCCCCCTGCCTGACTACATTTTAGCTTGACCTGCAGAAACTCTGGGCCTCAAGACAATATCTCGAGAACAAGGGTCTGGGGAATCAACAACTCTTGATATTATATTTTCTGTGGCTTTAGAAAAATGTCTAATGACATGTATCCACCATTACAGTATCATACAGAGCTTTTTTACTGCCCTAAAAATCCTGTGTTCTGACTACTCATCCCTTCCCCCCACGCCCCTAGCAATCACCAATCTTTTTTACTGTTTCCATAGTTTTGCTTTTTCCAGAATGAAATATAGTGCAAATCATAC
The DNA here is from genome assembly GCA_004024925.1 of Scalopus aquaticus. NCBI lineage: Eukaryota > Metazoa > Chordata > Mammalia > Eulipotyphla > Talpidae > Scalopus > Scalopus aquaticus. Next base: position 136,290 of record PVIJ01003149.1, read on the forward strand.
AGTATGAGGACTTTTCAGACTGGTTTCTTTCACTTAATAACATGCATTTAAGGTTCCTCCATGCCTTTCATAGTTTGATAGCTCATTTCTTTTTAGTGCTGAATAATATCCCATTGCCTTGATGTAAAAGTTTATCCACTCACCTACTAAAGGACATCTTGGTCTTTATGCCTCTTAATTTTGAAAATTATGAATAAAACTGCTATAAACATTCATGGGCAGCTCTTTATTCTTTTGCATCTGAAACTTTGATCCATTTGGAGTTTATACAAGTACACAGAATAGGTAAAGATGCAATGTTATTTTTCAAATGGCTCTTCAGTTATTGGATACCATTAATGGAAAAGTTTCTCTTTGTCCCACAGGTTTCAGAGGTTATTACCTTCATCCTGCACTAAATTCCTGTATGAGTTTAGGTCGATTTCGGATTGTCTACTTTGTTCCACTTGTCTGATTTCATGCTCCAGCCCTCACAGTTATCTGTTATTGAGCCTTTACAACCTACTTGAGATCTGTGAGGGTTAGTCTCCTAACATCAGCCTTCTTTTTCAAAGCTGTCCAAGTTACTCACTAAAGTCAGTCCGCGTGGTTCAAAATTAAACAACAAAACTATACTTTTAAACTAGGTTGTCTTGGTCCAAAACAAAGCACTACTTCTATTTCCATTGGATTCACATTAACCTCAGTTTAGAAAGAATTCATGATGTCAAATCTTCCTATTCAAGAATGTGGCACATCTTTCTCGTCATTCAAATTTGGTTGGAGTTTTAACATTTTATTCATTATTGCTCTTGTTCATTTCTTGCTAAACTTATTCCTGTTATCTTGTTCACTCCTACTAAAAATGGAGCAGTTTTTCCTTTATAGTTTCTTCTGGTTGTTGTGTGTCTATATGAAAGCTATTGATTTCTGTATATTAACTTTGTGCCCTATCACCTTATTGAGTTCACTGATTGTTTCTAGCAGCATTTCAACACAGTTCTCCTGAGGTTTGCACATCTACAACCACAGAGGTTCAAACAGTGATCATGCTCCTGCTCTTTTCAGTTATGTAACATTAATTTCTTTCTCTTCTTGTTGGTTAATAGCTTCGGTAGATGTTAAGCAATGGAGTTAGAGTGGGCATCACTGTTGTGTTCCTGAGTGCAGTCAAAATTGTGCTAATGTTTGCTCATCAAGCATGATGCTCTGTGTGTGTGTGTGTGTGTGTGTGTGTGTACAAAAACCACATTGGAAAAATCTACCTATGTCATTCTGCTGAGTTTTTATCAAATGTAGTTTTTGGATTTTGTCAAATGGTTTCTCAGATGGTGTCTGTGGTTATAAGCGTATTTTTGTATTGCCTTTTAATTTGTTGGATATAATCCATTTTTGTATTTCTGAGACAAACCCACCTTGCAGTGGCTGTTGTTATTCTTCTCTGATGCTTGACAGGTTAATATTTAATTTTAAATTTCTTAGTTTTTATAACCAAGGCCATATGTAGTTTTCTTTCTGTGTAGCCCCTGCCAGGTAGATAGATCAAACATACAGGCATGTCACAATGAGAACGATGTGAAGGTTTTCCTTATTCATATGCTCTGGAACACTTTCAATAGTCTTTACATCATCTGCCATTTAAAGGTCTGTCGAATTCTACAAAATGAGCTGGGTTTTGTGCTTTGGTGGAAAGTTTTTTATTTATTCCATAGAGATCGGTAAGTTTACAATCTCTATGAATGTTTTTCTTGTCCCACACGATCCTACTTTTCCTCTCAATAACAATTTTGTGGGGGAAAAAGTGACCAAGAACCACCATGTACTAAGTCCTGTTTCTACACCTGTTTGTATCGCAACGATTATTACAGCATCACCACCATTGGGGCTACTCCCAGTCCCCTTATTGGGACCAGCCCCATACTCAGCTGGTGGGAACAGCTCACCACTGTCACTCAAACCAGACCAACTGTGAGCCTTGCATATCCCGGAGTATTCTATTGTATCAGTAGGAGACCAGACTCAGGAAACCTTCCCTTTGCCTTCCCTGAATCTAGCTTATTTCCACATCTTTCCTCCATGTTCCTACGGAGAGAACTCATTCAATAAATCACTGCCCAAGAATCCAGGGTTCAGCCTCTGCTTCCAGGAAACAATTCAGGAAGCCACTTCTCTCCTCCTCCACCCTCCCTCCGCTCCCTCTGTCTCTCCTGTTTCAGTGATATTGTGTGTGTAGCACTTACCTGGTATTTATCACACAATATCTTATTTTGTAGATACTTCTGTCATTCCCTAAATTCATGATAAATTCTTGAAGATTAGGGTTGTCTGTGACAGCTTAGTGTCTCCTATGTTACTTAGCATGGTGCTGGCACATAGGAGGTGGGATTAATGAAAAGTGAATAAGCAAATAATGCTTTTCTTAAGCCACGTAATTGTGCTGAATATGACAGAACCTGGAATCAAGCAGAGCTGAGGATTAATGAGGGGTGAAAGGAAAGCTTTTATCCCCCCAACAGCAGTAAGTTCCATGGACTCAAAAGAGGAGATTTGGTGCCTCAAGAGAAGTGGTACCAATTCTCAAGTTGCTGTCTAAGTCACACTGCATGAGCACCAGACACCTGAATAGTAAAAACTTTAGGAAATAATTACAAATGTTATTTTCTATCACTCTGAATACATGCTTTAATTGAGCTGGATTCTGAAAAAAATGATTTCTCCACCAAAATGGCTTCCTCATTAGCTATTTCTCAGCCGTGATTAGGTCACCTGATAACTGGTTTAGTTAGAATGTGACTCCTGGCGCTGGCGTACCCAAGCCATGGAATAAGGTTCTGCTGACAAAGGTTCTTATACCACATGGAGAACCCTCCCCACAGGGAGATTGGGCTGCCACACCTGTGGGACAGCCCTGCCAGGGAATGGCTAGGACAGGGGCCTGGACCCTGCAGAAGGGAAACAGCTGTGTTTTGAGCTGCTTTTAAACATTTTAGTCAGTCACGGGTTAAGAAAAAAAAAAAACTAAGGATTTTACTCTATTCTATTTTCACTTTTCTTAAAGCAAGATGGCTGACTTCAGACCAAAATGCAGAAAAGTAAGTGGCCTCTGGTTTCCTGAGCTCGGCCCCCAGCTGAATGTCAGCAGAGGAGGCCAGATGGCCACATAGCAAGAACCCCAGGCATTTTTCAGGGTTGCAGAAATGGAGCCCAGGAAGGAGCTAGGAAGGGGACAAACAATAACTCCCCTCGTAGCCATTGTGCAGTCTGTTCCACCATATGGCTGCAGCTGACTACAGCATCTTCCCATTCCTCATATGCAGGTTCATTCTCCCCTTTTCTTCCTCCTTACTCTCCCATTTTATCTTAAGAAGCTCTACCCTGTTGGGGGATAGGTAGGGAGCATGGACAGCCGGATGTCACTCAACCTTTAAAACCACCTTTTTGAGATAGGAAGCTTCTTGTCTGAGCAGCAAACATAGATGATTGCATGGTTATCACTCCTGGGCATTTGGGAAAGAAATTTCATTAAAAATGGAAGCTTTGCCTAGTGAGGCCTGGATGCATACATCAGCTCATTAGACAGTGACCCCTTGGACTAGACAGGATAGGCACAACCACTGCTGACCTGTCCTGCAGGTGCTGACCACACCCAGTATATCTGGAAACTGTGAGCTCGTGTTCAAAGGTGCAACAGGGTTAATGGGGACCTGACACCATCCAACCGATGTCCTGGTGCAGTCCTGGAAAGCCCAGCTTGCTCAGTCAGGAACACTGCTAGCTGTCCCAGCCAGCCTAGCCAGTGACTTGGGCTGCTTAGGAGATTTTGTGGAAATTCTGGTTCCTGACCTCAAAAAAATTTGACATGTAGTGAAAAAGAAACACACCTCCTCTCCTAGATGCCAAATACCTGTCAGAGCAGGACAAAGGCAAACTTGACCTGGGCTTTTCTAGAACCTCCTCAAACAGAGCTGATGGCCTTTATATTTAAAGACAATAAATCTGGGGATTATTCTTGGGGTTTCTTCTGTTTTGCTTAGGGAGAATAATATTGCTTTGGCTGGCAAGACCCCTTTGACTTGGTCAAAACCAGCTCTGTTCTGTGAAAAGTAATCATCTAGGGACAGCTCATCAGCTCTGTCCTCAGCAGTGATTCTCTGGTAGGAAAAGGGAAATGCAGAGGCCGATAAAGGTGATAACAGTGAAGGAGCTGGGGGCAGGAGACAGCATCCCCATCTTTGATGGTTACTAGATGGGACAAATTCAGAAACAACCCTTTTAGTAAAAACTGGAAACTCTGCTCTCACCATTGTAAAAAGCACCCATCGTCGTGATGGCTGGGGCCCTCTGCAAGCTATCCACTCTGGGCCGCATTTCACTGGTGGACCCTTGGTCAGATGTGATACAGGGAGCAAACAGAAACCTTGTCCCTAGTCCTTACAACAGACACATAAAATATCAGGTGCCGAGGCTTTCTGGGCCCTCACACGCGGCTGCAGTACTTACACCACTAAGTATCAGGGAGGAGGGCCAAGGTGGCTGCCCTCTGCTCCCCTGAGCTGTGAGGCATAGGGGCCTCTTAGAAAGTTCAGTGCCTGATGAAACAGGAGGATCACTACCTGTGTCACCTCTCCATCTGTCCTGTGACTCTAGGGAAAAGGTAAAGCCTTTGGCATTGAATCAGAGACTGCACATTTTCACTGCTGTTGTACATAGTTTGTGGTTGCAAGTTTCAGGAGGCAGAAAGCCCACAGCTTAGGCTCTGCTCCTTGAATGAGGCTCCAGAAGCCAGGTTGAGACGGGGGGTCGAGCGGAGTGTTAGTGCAGAGCTCCAGGGCCCTGCTGGCCTAGGACAGGAATAACTGGGGAGGGGCTGTGTCCTCCCAAACCCCTGTGCTCTGGCACAGTCCACGAAACGCAGTCCTGTAACAGGGCACTGGACCAGTGTTCTCTGCTGCTCAGCCCCACTGTGCCCCTCGCAGAGATCTTGGGCACAGCGTGGGACTTGAACCTCCATCTCTTCCAGGTCTCTGGGCCTTGACTGCCCCAGAGATTTGCTCAAATTTCAGGGCAAAGCCCTGATAAGACAAGTCCCCAAAAAGCATGTCTGCAACCTGGCGGAGGCCGGCTCCGACCGAGGTTGGGTCCCCGGGGGTGGTGGGGAAAGCGTCGGCGGCAGCAGGAGAGGGGGAAGGGGAATGAGAGACAGCACGCACACCAAGGAGTGATCAGGCTGCTCCGTTTATTGCCCCAACAGTGGGGTTTTTTATACCATAAATTTGGCTAGCAGGCATAGTTTCTAAAGATAATGATTGACTTCAAGAATGAGGTAAAAATAACAGGATACATATTTTTGTTAAGCACATGATTGAT